>CM053792.1:847483079-847548079 GCA_028749045.1 Cupressus sempervirens
CTTGTTATGTTTAGTTTTAGATGGTTATTGCTATTTCTTCCATATTTATGTGTTAGTTGTAATTGGATTAGTTGTAAATAGTATTAATTTCATGTTTTAAAAAAAATGCTACCAAACTTAGTAAAACTTTAGGTTTATTCTTTCGATCCCTTGGCAGGGTATTACATATAGATAAGGACGATGTTGACCAACTTGAAGCACTAGTAGCAAGAAGATTCCACAAAGGTAAAGTCAAGCTAAAAGGTAAGTTACCTATCATTTGTTTCAATTACAATGAGGTTGGTCATATTGTTTGTAGATGTCCAGAGAATAAGAACTACAAAGGTGGTGTTAAATACAAAAGTAGAAGAGATGAAGACATCAGGACTACAAAGACAAAGGCAAGAAGTCCTGCTACATTATTGAAGAGGAAATAGAGAATGATTCTGATGAACATGATGATGAAGTGGTGTATGTTTGAATGAAGAAAAAATCTAATAAAGATGAGGCAGCTGCACTTGTGACTTGTGTGAACAAGAATGATAGATGGATCATTGATAGTGGATGCTCACATCATATGACTAGAGACAAAAGTAAGTTCATTACCTTAAATTATTATGAGGGAAATAGTGTAATATTTGGTAATGATGCATTGTGTTTGATAAAAGGAAAAGTTTCTATCAAACTCACAGATAAGATTTTATGTGACAATGCTTACTATGTTGAAGGAATTAACTATAACTTGTTGAGTATATCACAATTGAATAATTTGGGATGTAAGGTTCAGTTTAAAAACAAGATTGCTAAGATATATGACACTAATGGGAAATTGATTGGAAAGGGTGATCAAACTAGAAGTAACCTATTCTATCTTGACATAGAGGATGTTGCTTGTCTTGTTGTAAAGTTTGATGATGTATTGTTGTGGCATAAGAGATTATGTCACATGAACTTTGATAACTTGGTTAGTATTAGTAACATGAGGAAAGTTAGAGGTTTATCTATGTTGAAGAAACCTGACAGTGAAATGTGCAAATAATGTTAGTTAAGCAAAATGATAAATTCAAGTTTTAAAAGAAAAACTTACACTTGTAATGAAATACTAGATACTATTCATACTGACATGTATGGACCAATTGATGTGCAAATCTACAAAGGAGATAAGTAATTATGTTATTTGTTGATGATTATTCCAGAATTATGATTGCTATGTTTTTGAAAAAGAAATCTAATGCTTTTTGAAATGTTCAAATGGTACTTGGCAAGAGTTGAAAAGGAAACAAGAAAAAGTTTGAAGTGGTTGAGATCTAACAGAGGAGGACAATTCAAATCAAATGACTTTGAAATATTCTACAATAACAAAGGAATCAAAAGATAGACTTCTGCACCTAGAACTCCTCCACAAAATGGAATTTCTAAAAGAAGAAATAGGTTTATAATGGATTGTGCTCTAGAACACTCATGATGGAGAAGAATGTTGCCTTGAAATACTGGAGAGGTTGTAAGTACAACTATCTATACCTTGAACCATGTACAAGTCAAGAAAGGTACTCATTCAACACCTTTTGAATTATGGTATGGATACCAACCCAATGTGAAATTTTTTAAAAGTATTTTGAAGTAAATGTCACATTCTTAATGATTTCAAGAATGGAAAACTAGATGCAAAAAGTGAGGAAGGTATATTCCTAGGCTACGCCACAAGAAGTAAAGCTTATAAGTGTTTAAATACCAACACTAACAAAGTTGTGGAAAGTGCAAATGTCAATTTTGATGAATATATAGAAGTACATGAGGCTGAACATATGAAAGAACTGGAAGAATACAAATCATTTGTATACTTTTATGAAGGTATGCCTACTAAAGAAGATGCTACAAATTAAGCTACAAACCAACATCAAGTTTCAATGACTGTCGAGTCACACCCCATGAATGTCCAGTCACATTGAGGAAGCGAGCCATATTCAGATGCTGAGTTACAAATTGAATTCAATGCACATTCTAATTCTAAGGCTAGTATAAATGAAAGAGATTATGATCTACCTGACAAAGATGAACATAGTCATTATGGTGTTGAAAGACAAAATGAAAAAACATGTGCTAAGCCAAGATTGTCTAAATATGTCAAAAGACATCATCCTATAGCTCAAATCATTGGAGATAAAGATGCTAGACTAATGGATAGAAATAGATTGATAAACGATACAAGTTTTTTGAGCATGAAGGAACCTAAATCAGTGAAAGATGCATTAGAAGATATAGATTAGAGAAAAGCCATGGAAGAGGAGATTGAATAAATAGAGAGAAATAAAACATGGAGTCTAGTTCCTAGAATACAAGGCAAAAATGTGATTGGCACAAAGTTGGTATTTAGAAACAAGCTAGATGAAAATGGTGAAGTCACAAGGAACAATGCAAGACTAGTTTGCAAGGGATATGCACAAGAAGAAGGAATTAAATATGGAGAAAATTTTTCCCTTATTGCCAGATTGGAAGGAGTAAGAACTTTACTTGCTTATTCTACATATGAAGGATTCAAAGTCTATCAAATGGATATTAAATCTGCATTTTTGAATGGCATATTAGAAGAAGACATTTACATAGAAAAACTAGAATAATTTGTTGATATTAACAATAAGAACATGGTATGTCAACTACATAAAGCTCTATATGGTTTGAAACAAGCATCAAGAGCATGGTATGAGAGACTTCATTAGTATCTTGTGAAGATTGGATTTGAAAGGCCTAATGATAACAATAATTTGTATATAAAGACAAAAAAATTCAAAGGTATTTTGTTATCTAAATTTTTTGTTGATGATATCATGTTTCAAGGTCAAAATTCTCTATGTAAAAATTTTACAAATCAGATGAAGCTAGAAATTGAAGTGTCTATGTTTGGAAAATTAAAATTCTTTTTGGGCTTGCAAGTATATTAGATGAAATATGGTATATACATCACTCAGTCAAAGTATGTCAAGGAATTATTTAAAACTTTTAGATTGGAAGATTCCAAACCTATCAGTGCACCTATGGTGACAGGACACAAGTTGTCAAAGAATGACGATTTAGCTAAAGTAAAACAAATATTGTAGAGATCTATGATTGGAAAGTTACCATATGTAGTACATAGTAGACCTAATATTCCATTATCTATAGGGATATTTGCAAAATTGTCTACAAATCCCAAAGAGAATAATTTAATGGTTGTAAAGAGAATAATGAGATATCTAAAAGGAATAAAAGAGTTTGGTCTATACTACAAGAAGAATGAGAAATTTGAATTGAGAGCCTACACTAATGTTGATTGGACTAGAAACATTGATGACAAAAAGAGCACTAGTGGAGGAGCTTTTTTCTTAGGAAAAAGACTAGTTGCATGGACTAGAAAGAAACAAAACTACACCTCACAATCTACTACTGAAGCTAAATATGTTGCTCCTACTATAAATTGCACAAACATTGTATCTATTAAACAACTACTCAAAGGAATACTATATTGTGATAATGCAAGTGCTATCAATATATCAAAGAATCTAGTGATGCACACAAAAACTAAGCACAATGCAATCAAGTATTTTTACTTGATAGAATTACTTCAAGATAAAGAAGTGAAGATGGAATATGTTAACACTAAAGAGAAAATTGCTAATATCTTCACAATATCATTACTTAAGGATGACCATTAGTATCTAAGAGGTAAACTAGGGGTGATACCCCTATCAAAGGCTATCTATGTAACAGAAGGTATGCCCTACATCAAACAAGCTGATATTCATATGTTACAAATTGATGTAGAGGATCTTACTTTAGGAACTACCTAAAGTAATCAAAGATCTAAAATTTTAAAACAATCACAAGCAAGGTGAAAGAGGGTGAAATAGAAGGAATTGAAAAAGCTTGTATCTACATGTTTAAGATGACAAGTTTTTTAGACATATGTCTTTAGCATTGTTGTCAAAGAGGGAGAAAAAGTTAAATGAATCATCATCACAGGGAGAAAGAGTATTGTTGATCATAGGGGAACACAAGGGAGATAGAGAAATTCATGAAAGAGGAAGAAATCCTAATATCTACCTAGTAAGAGGGAGATATAAGATGAAACTCAGAGGGATTTATAAGAATTATAAGAAAAGAATTTTCGTAACCTATTCAGAAGATGGAAGCTATTGAAGAGGGAAAGATTTCAATACAAGGAATTATTTTCTTTTTGGTATTGGTATTATTTTACTTTTAAACCTAGTCAGTCTAGTTGAACAAGGTGTTTACCATTTAGGTGACTTCATTGATCAGTTTGGTTTATCATCAATGCCAAAGAAGGAGATTTTTGAAATCGAATTGAGAAGAGCATTGCTAAGGGGGATTGTTAAACTTTATTGTTGAAGAAAACTATGTGTTTCAATCATTGTTTTGTCACTGTTGTTAACCTATTCTTTGCTAGTAAGACAATTTCTTATATGATTTAAGTATTATCACTTATCTGATTGATGAAGAGGATTTGATCAAAAGATGTAACAATAGCACCTAAAGGAAAGGTTGAGTTATGATTATATAATGAAGTAAAAGAATTAGTTAAGACAATGATAACATGATGTATTGACAATCTTCTTAAGGTTACAAAGGTTGGTTGCACTAAGAAAGTTTAGAAGAACAAGTTACTCAAAGTTTGTTTGCCAAGATTGATTGAGTGGATAGTAGCTACTGAGCAAAGTTAGAACAAGATGAGTAGAAAATTAGTTGGAGCCAATTAAAAGTTCATTCTAGTGTGTGTTGAGCAAAATAGTGGATCCTGGAAAAACTTTAGTTGATGCCAAGTGATATTATAGTGGATGTTGAGCAACACAATATGTGTTGAGCATCAAAAGGTTGATAATGTTGAGCTATTGTATTATTTGAAAGATCATGGATTTGATGAATCTAAGCCAAAAAGTTTATTTTCTTTTAATTTTTGAGCTAGGTGGAAGATAAGGATGATGAGTTGGTGGCACAAAATTCAAGGTAAACTATTTTTAGGTGAATTCAAAGAGGATTTTAGGAGAAGTTTCTAGAAGAAAGATGGAATATGGGGTAGACACATTATATCCTACCTAATCCTTCCTAAACCTAAATTGGATGATAGAAAATAAGTGGCAAAGTATCTTGATTTCATATTTGTAGGAATGGTTGGTCATGAAGCAAGAGAGTTATGTCCAAGAATCTAAGGGAGACAAGAAGTCAAGGGCTCAGCTTCATAAAGTGACCTCAGAGGAGATTGCATTGGCATAATATGTAAGAAGGCTTAAGAAGACAAATGCTTGATGGTGAACAAGCTATCAAAAATACATTGTATGAAGATCAAGCAAAATGGAGGACCAAATAGTGATTTGTAATTTGCAAATGAAGTTGTAAGTTGTATCAGATCAAAGCTTTACTATTAATCTCTAACAATTGTATAAGTCTAGGGTAAATCCTTTGGATTAAGGTTGACCTAACAATAATTTGTAAATATTTTAAGTAGTTGAAATTCCAAGTGAATGGTCTAAATTCCTCTAACAAGGTTCACTCCTAATAGGGTGATTGAAATCCTTTAACATGATCACATGTAATAGTGTGTATTGTAACCTTTAACAAGGTTGGCCTTTCATAGGGCATCACTTTTAGAAGAGTGAAAAGAGCAACATGTTACTGGTGGTTTTTCCCAAATATGGTTTCCACGTAAATCTTTGTGTCAAGTGTGTTGATGAATCTATTATGTTTAAAGCTTTACATTTTTACAAGTTGATTTGATAGTAATGTAAAAGTTTTAAGTGATTGCATAATCTTATGGATACATGCATGAGTGTAAATGTTTTATGGGTTCACTAAACTGAGAAAACTTTTATTTATACATTTGGACTTTGGATAACTACCCTCCCCCACCTTCTAAGTTATTCTAAAGTATTCCAAAAAAAAATTCTTCTCATGTATATGCATCAAGGGATATATAAACAATTCCTATATATTTTAGGGTTCACATTCAATATGGCCCTATATGACATAAAAAAATGCAATATGGTCACACCAAGTTATTTTTCCATCATTATATTAAAATTATATTAGAGTTGTACAATGAGGGATTTATCTAATATTCTAGAATATAGATAGTTTGACCAAATCTGTATACAAATTAGGCATTCCAAATTCAAAATAGAACAAATAAATATTTGAATGAAAAAATATGAACAATACAAAGAGTGTCGTCATCCCCTATAACACAACATGGATAATTATGATTGTTCCTATGGAAGTCTTTGTCTAGCCCACTATTTGCTACTATTTATGAACTATAGAGTAGATCAAGGCTTTTTAGATGAAGATTTGAATGATGTAATTAGCACAACATGGATAATTAATATTTTTGTGATGGAAATCTTTGTATAGTCCATTAGTTGCTTCTTTTGATTCTATAGAGTAAATCAAATATTTTTAGATGAAGTTTTATACAACATAATTATGCATGAAAAATTTATTCACTTATACCTATATATTATATTATTCATAATGTACATTAATTCATTTCAATATTTAAGGTGATGACCTCATGAGTATAGGCTCACTTACCATTTTTTACAATTCAAACCCACTTTCCTCAAGAACTCTTCATCATTTATATCCTACAAAGAGAATTAGCCACATATTCATACTTCTTATGACCAACGAGTACTGTTGAGTATATTGATATTTAGATTTATAAATGAAGTAATTTTTTTTATTAAAAAGTAGTAAGATGGTGCTATCATGTGGTACATAAAGAGAAAAAGCCCAAAGGACCACTACTAGTTGTCATTAGAAGAATATTAAAAATGTTTTAATAGTAAATAATCAATAACTAGTGATTAAATATTGGATACAATAGTACCCAAGACCCACCTCTATTGAAGACAGGGGCATGAATGTGATTGTACCACAAATCTGCTCAATACCATCATGGATCATCTTGGGATATACTCTCACAAAAGTTTCAAGATTTAACCATAAACATACCAAGGACCAATGTGTGTCCTTTAAAACTACCACCAATCACATAATCAAGGTATAAGAGAACCTTAAAGAGAGAATCCATTTCATCACAATTATAAGAGAGGCAATTGAGAACACATTGACAATAACCCATAACAAGGAGCTCAAAGAATCTATCATAGAGATATCTTATACACAATAGGAACACCCTAGACATCAATTCAAGCACCTATTGTAATCTCCCTTTTCACTTCAATAGAATAATGATTCACCTTAATAGGAACAAAAAGTTGAGGGAACAACACCAAGAAGAAGTTATTCAACCTCCAGCCATCAACATGAGCAAAGTGTTGAGTCAAGAAAATCTCCACCTCAATAGGAGACCTGTCCATTTGAATACAAACAATATTACTCATTACAAAAAAGCTAAGAAATCAAGTTGCAAGGATCTTATTTTAAAAAAAATCCCCCAAGGTATAGGTCCAACACCATTCTTAGGAGCACAAGAGAGGCTAAATAGAAAATGTCCATGCCTATAGGAGAGTCCATGACCACCAACTCCACAAGAGTAGTCCCCACCTCAATAGGAGACTCGTCCACCTCCATATGAACTAATAAAGGAGAAGCCACAAAACAGTACTAAGTATATCTTCTATAAGACAATATTTGGCCATGAACAAATAGCTAAGTGAAGCCCCCAAAGTAGATGTAAGCCATCATCCCAAATTGAACCCTATAACACTATCAACATTCACCCAAAAACCATTTTCTAGTGTAGAAAAAGTAGTAGGGCCCCACTAATGCACATAGGAGAAACAAAAGAAATATTCTCCTATCAAAAAAAGGAAAACATGGGGAGTGTTGAAACCTAGAGTACTAAAATAAATAGGACACCATTTCCTTTAGACAAGGTTAACCCTCAAAAATATGTCATTCAAGAAACTAAACCATTTCATTACTAGTTTCTAACTAGAACTTTCACAAACTTTAGAATCAACCAAGCACCAAACTTGGTGAACATACTTCATATATGACATTCTTCTATGAAGAGCTAAAGAAAACTCATAAAATTTAAATTGTATACTCACAAAGAATGCATATAGCTAAGGGTAGAGCTAAATAGGTGGGTTACTAAAAGAAAACATGTAAATGGGGTGAATGTTAGAGCCTAGAGACAAGGGATGACCCATTATCAAAGTCAAGGATGTAGTGTCAACTATGAGCCTCTTGACTTCATCTAACCTTTTCCCAAAAGAGAGAGAGAAGAGATAACCCATCATGTAAGAGATGCCTTATCCCATGATGTCACCCACATTTTTGGATCAGAGTAGAAATCATCATGGTTGAGCATAATGTAGTGATGTACAAGTGATAGAGCTGACTAGTGATGAAGCTTGTATAGCCAAACCCTAGCTTTGAACCTAACACGCACAAAGTTGACCCACAATGCCTAGGGTAGGGGGGCTAAAATACACCATTAGGCCCCAAAAAAACTAGATTACAAGAATCAAAGTCATAATCCCAAAATTGAACATCCTAAATAAAACATTCTACATGTCTCATTGCTAATACCCTTTGTTTTGATATTTGTCATTTCCTTATACCAGAACATGTTGAGGTCCCTCACCTTGGGAATTATAATGGTAAGGCATCATGTACTTTATGTTAAACATTTCCAAACTATATGTAGTATTTTTTCTCATGACTATAAGATTATGAAAAAGTTGTTTCTATGTACTTTTAGGGATAGAATCTTGCAATGCTATTTCTCTCTATCTCCATATTTTAATGATTCCTTTGAAGCTCTTCGAAATTATTTCATTCCACAATTTCAAAATAATATTGGTCCAAAAAATATTTTAATTGATTTAACATATTATAAGCAAATTAAATGGAAAGTTACTAATTTTATTGGTAGATTTATTCATTTGTATGCTCAAAATTCTTATCCTATGTTTGATCATGATATTCAATGTATCTTTATTATAATTTATAGGAAAACATTAGAGATGAGATTCGCCATACTAAGTATACCTCTTTTTCACATTTATGTGTAGTGCTTAATCATTACTAGTTACAACTGAGTCAAATCATGAGCTCTACTCTAATGGATCTTGTTTCTAGTGATAAGAGTGATATTGCCAAAAATTCAAATAAGCTCTCTAAACCTAAAACTTTCATCAAAAGAAAATTTAAAAATATAGTTGAACTAATCAAGTGACTACTACATCTAAAGGTTCAACAAAATTTCCTCTATATATCATCCTAATCACAAGTACACTCAATTATCTAAACCTTTATCTAAGGTTATGATTAAAATTTTTTCATACTAGAACTCTTAACCTTCTTCCTATTCATCCTATTGGTATTATTAAACTACTCTATAAGTCTTCTTATTCAAATACTTTATGTTTTCACCATCGTCAACATGGTCATGATACTCAGAGATGTTATGCATTGAATAATTCTACTTAGGACCTTAATGAATCCAACATTATGTCCATTGATTCTCATGTTAATAATATGAATAAATTTATTGCCCCGCCTAATTAAAATTTGCAAATTTATAGTAATCCTCTACCTTCACAGTAAAAAAAGTTATCGATAAACCTTCTTCCAATAATCATATTAAATATGATGAGAAGATAAAAGAGTTGAATCATGTGGTTAATCATGTTGAGTTGGAGCCCAAACTTCTAATTTCTTCTCAACCTAAATCTAAAGAGGTACTTCTTAATATCTTTAGTTAATATGACATGTTTAACATACCTGATGGTTCTCTTTACATCACTACTAGAGTTTCTCATATTCCTTCTTCTGGTACTTTGGTTGATCCTTCTTCTATTGTGAAATTTATCACCAAAGAAAACATTTTTAATGAATGGTTTTATAGAGATACTCATGACACAACTCTCGTATGGATTTAGACTTGTAATGGTTTTCTTTATCATTCTAAAAGTTTCATTACTGTACCAATTCATCTTTCAAGAAAATTTATTTATACTACCTTTGGTGTTAGTCCTACATCCAATCAATTTCAAGTTAAGCTTGATATTCCACGCAAGATGTAGCTTTTCTTATTCATAAATTCCTTAAATTTTTCTATCATGGAGATATTATTACTATTAATCATTCACCTTACAAGCCATCTCATCATAGAGATTACGTTGAGATTGAATTTTATATCTTTTTTTGGAGGGGGGTTTCTCTAAGTTTACCAAATTATAAAGAAACCTAAAATCAATTTCTAGTCCTCACCCAATATTACAAATAGCGATTTCCAAGAAAGTAAGAGAAAAAGAGTTGAAGGTATTGATGAATCCTATCTTGTTGCATTATATTTAGAAAACAATGGATGAACTACATTGGGATGACATTTCGTGCAATGAGGAAGAAGCAAATGGTTGGAAAGATAGACATATTAGTTTTTCCTAGTTTAATATTTTATTTTATTAGATCAAGTTAGAAAGAAATAATACTCAACCTTTGTGTTAGAATTTGAATATCTTGAAAAGGGTGAAAGAATGGGATATGATCCAAAAATATCTAGACTCTTACTACTTGGGTCACATTCAAAGGAAATAATCCTAGACTAATTAATATATCAAAATGAGATACAAGAATGACTCTAATGCAAACTATGGACAATACATACCCTCTACTTGTTGTAGCTCAATTTGTTGGAAATATATGTGATAGGCTAAGTTACTAAGAGGGGAGGGGTGAATTAATAACCTATAAAATGTAATTTTTTATTAGCAATTAATCCTTCTTATATATTTTGATCTAATTGCATGAATGAAAAATTGAAAACATCAAAACATTCATAACACTTTTGACACACAATATGGTAACCCAAAAACCTTCCAAATAGATAGTAAAACTGTAGTGAGGATGATACCCACAAGCTTTAGTACTACAATATAAAGCTAGCTTGTTAGGGCTTGTAATGATCAATTTTGATGATTTTCCCTATTAGGAGCAATAAGGACTACTAGGTCTACCTTGCAAAAGGATTTATAAGACTATAATGAAGTATGCACTCAATAAAGAGATTTAGAAAAGACTATTAAGTCCACCTTGTGAAAGGATTTAACTGATCCACTTGTTAGGATGAAACTGTGGTTGATCTCTAATTTGCAACTTGGTTTGTTGAGCGAGATTCATTTGAGTGTAATGATCACCTTGCTGTGGTAGATTAATCTTTTTTACTCTTTATACTATTGTAGCATTTGTACTCACATTTTTTGTCTTCTCCTATTGTTACATTACTTCCATATTATATATTGGATGTGATACAGTACATTACTGATGGGGACACAACCCAAGAACCAGAATAGACACAATAGAAAGGGGAAATTATATTAACTGAGAAAATAAGATGGTACAAACAATGCAGAGAAAATAAACTCAAAACATGCCCTGCGGGCTTACAATAGCATAAATCTGGAGAATATTTCTCCTCTTAGCACCTCCTCTCAAGCTCCAATCCGAACTGCCTTTTACAATGCCAGAAATCTCCTTAAATAGACCCCGGAGGGTTAAGGACTAGGAGTAAATTCTAGAAAGTGCTAGTAGGCATCCACCAACAAAATAGAAGGTTCCGAAAGCTGCGTTAGAAGTCGGTGCAATTCTAGAAGAATCCAGAAACGGTAGCCGAACTTTCAGGAGGCATAACTTTTGAACCGTAACTCCGATTGACGAACCGTTTACATTTTCAGAAAGCTCTCGAAGCGCTCTATAGCCCTATGGACAAGCTTTGCTCGTCCCCCATTTTTTGACCCTTTTCAAGGTCATTTAATGCCCCAAACCTGACTTTGAAGCATTCTTAGGGGGTCTCCAAAACCTGAAAAACTGCAATAACTTTCAAACCGTGGGGCCTTTTGACCTGATTCTTTTTCTAGAATGCTCTAAATCTCAATTACATTCATCTGGCCAATTCGCACCTTCTAGGTCACCAAAATGATGGTCAAATTGCATGCTCCTATTTTTTCGGGATTTTCAAATGCACTGATAGTTGAACTATGAGAGTTGGAACCTTTATTTGAGCCAAATGGGTATCCAAAAATGTAAAGACATGAAAGAGAAACTAAGTCTAAGTACATTTTTTTGGGTGACACAGGATTGCCCTTATACCTCTGGATGCTCCTGCATCAATTACATATATACCAATCCAAATTACAATTCAACAAAGTTGGCTACAATACAGGTTTACACAAAGTCATCCCAACTGTAAGAACTTAGGTTTTGAAGACTAGCACGATGAGGTTCTGATACTCATCATTGTCATGCATCTAGTAGATGTAGAAACTTGCTCCATATTGATCACAAGTTCCAAGTAGTTTGAACTCAATTTGCACTGGTAACTTAGTGAATACTATGAAAATCATCATATAAACTAAATCACTTCATTCACACTACATAGTTCGGTCATGTTGGAAATGATTGAAATGATCATAAGAACAATTGTTGGAATAATATATGGAACTGGTAAAGAATGTCCTCAATCATTCTTTTGTCATTGATGTCAAACTTGCTACTTGCAGGGATGACAATTTCTTTAGTGATCCAAATACTATCAATTAGTTGATTATCAAGGTGGAGGCAATCAATAAGATGTAACTAGAACACCTAGAGAAAGGTAGAAGTTATGATGTTGAAATGAAGTACAAGGATCAGTCAAGCCATTAATGAAATAGTGTATTGGATGACATACTAAAAGCTACAAAGAATGAGCACACTGAAACATATCAAAGATCTAAGGTTCTAGCTATGTATTTTGTAAAGCTCAAACTAAGTTTATTAGAGAGAAGGTGCCAAGCAAGCTAGTAAGTGTCGAGCAAGTTCAAGTGCCAAGCAGAACAAAGTGTCGAGCAGGTATAGGTACCGAGCAACACACAGGTGTCGAGCACCAGTAACTCAATGATGCCAAGTAATACAGAGGTGTTGAGCACCAGTAACTCAATAATGCCAAGTTGATGCATTATTTAGAAAATCAAAGATTTGCCAGATCTAAGTCAACAAAGTTGTTATCTAGAAATTTGTGAATTAAAAGGAAGATAAGAATGATGAGTTGGTGGCACAGTACACCATGTGGAATGTTTTTAAGATACAGTTGGTGACGAAAACAAGATATGGGGTAGATACATTGTATCCTACCTAATCCATCTTGAAACCCTAAAATTAGAGAGGGAGAATTGAGCGGCAAAGGAAAATTAGACTTATATATAAGAAGACATAAGTTAATGGAAAATAGTGTGGAAGAGAGTGAAAAAGAGGGGATAGTGAGAGAAAGAGCCGTGGTCAAGCATAAAAAGCATGAAATGCTGAAGAATGAGAAGATAACACAGGAACTCTGTTTGGATAGACGACCACAAGGATGATTGTATTGGCAGAATGAGTAAGAAGACTCAAGGAGACGAAGCTTGAGAGGGAGACAAGAAAGTCAGAGCTGAAGTGATTGAAGCCAAGCATAAGGATTGAACTGAAAAGATGATCTGAAATCTACAAAGTATGTTGTAAGTTATGTCAGATCAAAAGACCATTATCGTTACTTTCTAGCAATTGTAACAGTAAGATAAATCCTATGGACTTAGGTTGGTTTAAAAACCATTAGATAAATCCTTTAACAGGCTGACATTCCAAGTGAATGTTCTAAATACCTTTAACTAGGCCCATTCCTAACAGTTTGGTGAAATCCTCTAACAAGGTCGCATTTAACAGTGTGTTGTAAGCCTTTAACAGGGCAGGCTCTTAACAGGGCACATCACTTTAGAAGAGTGAGAATCAAGTAGCATGTTACTGGTGGTTTTTTTCCAAATTGGGTTTCCACGTAAATCATTGTGTCATGTGTTGATCTTGAATGTTTTATCTTTGCATGTTGATTTATAGTAATTTGCTTATATGAATGATTTAAGTTTGAACAGATGAAAAGGGTATGGATTCTTTAGATAAAAAGGGATCAATAGGGCATTTTGGACCTTGAATAACTAATTCACCCCCTCTCAGTTATTCTATAGAATTCTAACAATTGGTATCAGAGCTGACTGCTGATTTAGTTTAAAGGGACTATTAGCAAAAAAGATCAAAATGCCAAAGAGAGAAGTTCCCAAGCTCAACAAAGACAACTTTGTTGCATGGAAAATTTTGATGAAGCTACATCTTGGATCCATGCCCAAAATTCAATTGTCACTGAACATGTAGATCCAACAGGTGCTCCTACTGCTGAAGACATGAAAAACAAGCAAGAACACAACCAGACAATGTTGGAAATTGCCTCTACACTCAGCTATGCTAAATTTGATGATATCAAAGGATGTGACACTGCATTCAAAATGTGGAAAGCCCTATCAGACATCTATGGAGGAGATCAAAATGTACAAAGAGAAAAAAGAGAAAGTCTCAGAGGAAAATTTGATGACATAAAAATGGAAGAAAATGAGAATGCTGCTCAGTATGGTGCAAGAATAAAGGAAGTGGTAAGTGTAATAAGATGCTTGAATGGTCAACTGGATGAAGATACTATTAATAGTAACTTCTTAAGAACCTTGCTTCCTATCTATGCTATTAGAGTATCAGCAATACAAGAGCTAAGATGTATACCAGGAAATAACCTAAGGTTTGAAGGTATAATAGGTAGACTCACTGCATTTGAGTTATCTAACTTTGACAACTACAAACTTGAAAATGTTGAATCTGCTTTTAAGGCCAAGTTATCACTAAAAGATGCCGAATAGGTGAAGTCAAGGAAAGGAAGAAAAATGAAGTATGTATCTAGTGACAGTAGCACTGATGAGGACGATGTGGAACAATTGGAAGCATTGCTTGCTAGAATATTTCACAGGGGCAAAGGAAAATTCAAAGGTAAGATGTCTATCATTTGTTTCAATTGCAATGAAGTAGGTCATATTGCTGCAAGATGTCCATAGAAAAAGGATTCCAAGGAAGGCAACAAATACAAGAATAGAAGAGATGATGACAAGACAGGTTACAAAGAAAAAGGTAAGAAGTGTTATATTGTTGAAGAAAATTCTGATGACAATGATGATGAAGTTTTTTATGTAGCCATGAAGGACCAATCTGATGAAGAAGAAGCCACAGCACTGGTGACATGTATAAACAAGAATGACAGATGGATCATAGACAGTGGATGCTCACATCACATGATAGGAGACAAAAGTAAGTTTGTTAACTTTACTTAGTATGATGGAAATAGTGTTAGATTTGGTAATGATGCTCAATGTCAAATTAGAGGAAAAGGTTCCATTAAGCTCCCAGACCAAATTTCATGTGACAATGCATACTATGTTGAAGGATTAAACTACAATTTATTGAGTGTCTCACAATTAGGCAATATAGGTTGCAAAGTGGAATTTGAAAACAAAATTGCAAAAATCTATGACAATGATGGTAAACTAATAGGAAAAGGAGATCAAACAAAGAGTAATTTGTTTTACCTTGATATGGATGATGTTTCTTGTCTATTTGCAAAATTTGATGATGAATGGTTATGGAATAGAAGATTATGTCATGTCAACTTTGACAATCTGGTCAAAATCAGTAAAATGAAGAAAGTATGAGGTCTACCAAAATTGAAGAAGCTTGATAATGTCATGTGTAAACAATGTCAGCTAGGAAAGATGACAAAGTCAAGTTTCAAAAGAAAAAACTACACATCTAAAGAGATACTTGAGTTAGTTCACACTGACTTATGTGGTCCAATGGAAATACAAAGCTATAGAGGAGATAAATACATAATGTTATTTGTTGATGACTATTCCAGGATGATGACTATTATGTTCTTAAAACAAAAATCTGATGCTTTTCAAATGTTTAGGTGGTATGTGGCCAGAGTTGAAAAGGAAACTGGAAAAAGTTTGAAATGTCTAAGATCAAATAGAGGTGGTGAATTTACATCAAATGAATTCAAGATATTCTGTAATGACAATGGAATCAAAAGATAGACATCAGCTCCTAGAACTCCCCCACAGAATGGAATTGCTGAAAGAAGAAACAGATCTATAATTGACTATGCCAAAACATTAATGATGGAAAAGAATGTTGCTCTAAAATACTGAAGAGAAGATGTAAGTGTAGTTGTTCATAAATTGAACTGAGTACAAGTCAAGAAAGGTACAAATACAACACCTTTTAAATTATGGTATGGTTACTCACCAAATGTAAAGCATTTCAAAGTGTTTGGTTGCAAATATTTTATATTTAAAGATGTTAGAAATGGAAAATTTGATGCAAAAAGTGATGAAAGAATATTTCTTGGTTAATCCACAAGAAGTAATGCATATAAGTGTTTGAATATTAATGCTAACAAAATTGTGGAAAGTGCAAATGTAAATTTTGATGAGCACACAGAAGTCCAAGCTGAAGAACCAAAGAAAATGGAAGAATACAAAACCTTTATATATTCTTATGAAGGAATGACTGCTAATGAGGGTGATGACAATCAAATTGAAACTCAACAACAAGTGTCAGTTTCAGTCGATTCACAACCAGTGACTGCCAAGTTGCATTCAGAAGCCGAGTTACAGAATGAAGAAAATGCACAATCCAATTTAGAAGACAGCATACATGATGAAGAACAACCTGACAATGAAGAACATAGTAATCCTAAATCTGAAAGATCAAACATGGAAACAAGGACAAAGCCAAGATTATCCAAATATGTAAAAAGACATCACCCTGCTGAACAAATAATTGGTGACAAAGATGCAAGACCAATGACAAGGAACAGACTAAGACATGAATCATGTTTGATCAGAAAATCTGAACCCAAGACAGTATATGGTGCATTACAAGATGGTGACTAGTATAAAGCTATGGAAGAAGAAATTGATCAAATAAGAAAAAATAAAACCTGGAGTTTAGTTCCTAGACCAACTCACAAGAATGTGATTGGCACCAAATGGGTATTCAAAAATAAACTAGATGAGAATGATGAGATTACTAGAAATAAAGCCAGATTATGCTGAAGAAGGAATAGACTATGGAGAAACATTCGCTCCTATTGCAAGAATGGAAGGAGTAAGAACTTTACTTGCATATGCTGCCTACAAAGATTTCAAAGTCTATCAGATGGATGTAAAATCTGCCTTCTTAAATGGTATACTAGAAGAAGAAGTCTACATTGAACAACCAGAAGGATTTTTTGATGAAAACAATAGGGATATGGTGTGTAAGTTACATAAAGCACTCTATGGTTTGAAACAAGCACCTAGAGCATGGTATGAGAGAATTCACAAGTATCTAGTGCAAATTGGATTTGAAAGAATTGATGATAACAACAACATGTACATCAAAGCTGAAGAAGGTAAAGACATTATTGTATCTAAAATTTTTGTGGATGACATAGTATTTAGTGGTAAGGAAGTACTTTGCAAAGGCTTTGCTGACAAAATGAAGCATGAATTTGAAATTTCTATGTTTGGAGAAATCAAATTTTTTGTTGGATTGCAAGTTCATCAACTCAAACATGGAATATTTATTACACAATCAAAATACATCAAAGAAATTCTTAAAACATTTGGATTGGAGGAATCCAAACCAGTTAGCACACCAATGGCCACAGGGAATAAGCTATCCAAAAATGATGAGTCAGTCGAAGTCAATCAAACAATGTATAGATCCATGATTGGAAAACTACAATATGTTGTACATAGTAGACCAGACATAGCATTAGCAGTTGGAATAGTGGCTAGGTTCTCTGCTAATCCTAAAGAAAATCATCTCATAGCAGTAAAAAGAATAATGAGATATCTCAAAGGGATTGATGATTTTGGTCTATACTACAAAAAGAATGGAAAATTTGAACTCAATGCATATACAGATGCAGACTGGGGAGGAAACATTGATAATAGAAAAAGCACAAGTGGAGGTGCATTATTTTTAGGCAAAAGGCTGGTTACCTGGACTAGCAAGAAACAAACATGTATATCCCAGTCCACTGTAGAATCAGAATATGTGGCAGCTGCAGTCAATTGTACAAACATTGTATGGCTCACACATCTATTGAATGGAATGAAAGAAGAAGTAACAAAACTGGTGATATTGTTTTGTGATAATACAAGTGCTATAAACATATCCAAAAATCCAGTGATGCATGCAAAAACCAAGCATATTGCAATCAAGTATCATTATTGTAGTGCCTGCCCCTAGTTCACATTTTGTTTTAATTGCCAAACTCTTTTAGGCCAGTTTTATACTTGATGTTTAGTAGCATTACTTTCAGATTATCAGATGTTGTTTTACACTCAATTTATTATATGATGAGATTACTTGGTACTCTATATTTCATGCATGTATGATGATTATTCAATGTTTTCAATTATCGATGATGATTAGTTAGATGGTTTATTATCACATATGTATGGTGTGCGTGTTGTTTTCTTTATGTATGGTGTTTTTGATGTGGTTAAGGAAGGGAGTCGTAGTCACCTGCTAGTCGGGATCTACACGATGCACCACTTCCAGCCATTGTTTGTTTAGCTTAGAATATTGTGTCTGTACATGCATGGATTTTATGCAAGTTGTAGGTACCAGGTATCAACTTCCCTGAATTGTCAGGATGAGCGTACCCTATCGCATTATCTCAATGGTAAGAGAGGGGAGATAAATTCTTAAGTCTAGATCCTAAACCTTTAAGCCATTATCCTAATTTAAAAATTAGGACAAGTATCTTAGTCAAGTACCCTCTGAATACATCAAATGATGTTATTTCATGATTATAACCCTTTTTGTTTGATTTAGTATGAATTTTTCTATGATGGGTTTTCGTATGTTTCTTTATGAGTCCTTGGTGTATTTTCTATTAATTAAGTCTAATTAAAAAGATTAATTAATGATTTAATTTAATAGAAGATTATTATGATATTTTAATATTTGATTATATTTAATTAATTGAGAAATGAATTAAATAAAAAGAATTAAATTTGGAGATTAAAGTTAAGGATAAATTTAGAACGTGATAATATTTATTTAATTTAATAATAATATATTTAGAGTTCATTTTTAAATAAATGCTAAATAGTATTTTTATTTAAATTAATTAGATATTTTATGAATTAAGTTTCTAAAATAAATTAAAAAGTGAAAATATATTAATTATTAAAAAGTTGTAAGATTGCATGATGCAAGCATGAGTTGAAAATATAAAAGAAATTAATTTTAAAAAAAAAAATGTTTAGCAAACTTAGTGAAACTTTAGGTTAATTCTTTTGGATCCCTTGGTAGGGTGTTACATATGGTATCAGAGCCCAAGTTTCTACATTGGGAGCTCTGGGTATATTGGAACGCCACTAGTGTTAACTAATTGATCAAGAACGAAAACTTTAAACTATTATGAGTACCTCTTTCAAACTGAAACTTGAAACTAGTTGAACTGAAACATGATGTAAACTACTAGTTGCATATTTTTCATACTTCAACACTTAGACTTCAAAATTGAAATTATACTTAAACCAAAATTATAGGCAAACTGGAAATTGAAACTAGCTTGTTTGTAAAACATGTATTTGTTGTCTATGTTTTAAAGTAGTGTGCTTTTGATTATCCTTGGGAGTATTATGTTGATTTTGTTTAGAGAGTTTAGGTGATCGATTTCAATATTTGTGAGGAAGGATGCATGTTGGATCAATATGGTTTTCGGTTTACTATTAAACCAGAATTATATTGCTCTAAGTGATTTAAAGTAATATGTGTATGTTTATGATACCATCTTGTATCTGGATATTATTGTAGGATGATATCTGGGGCGAGATCTTCTGTTATAAGCCATAGCCCAGACCATGGTGAAGGCCATGGACGAGACAGAGCTATCAGTTTCCATGAGTCTATCCATGAAGAAATTATCCAAGATGGGAATAGGGAAGAGCATGTCAGTGAGCATCAGGAAGAGTACTATAGAGAGCAACAAGTTGTCTCTGAGGAGGTTGATCTGAGGAAAATGTTGCAGACCATCATTGATCACCTACCTCCTATTCATGACCATGATAGAGCACCTCGGGCAGGACTTGAGCATAGATCTAAGAGCGTGAACTCTCGTCAAGCTCGTAATGCATGGCATAATAAGTGCCACCAGCGTTACCAGCCATATCTGGGCAATCAAGGTGTAGGTGGCAATAGAAAACCTCCTTCTGGGGGTAACCAGCGGTAGGAAGGTACTTATCCTCCAGCATAGTGTGGTGGCGATGGTTCCAATGCTAGGAACTATCACAAGGTTCATCACAACAAGCCCAACCAGTATGATCGACCGTCTCAAAGTGTTCAGCCTTATCCTAGTGGGGGTAGTTTCTTGCAGTCTAGTGCACCTAAAGTTCAGAGGAGCTTTGAGGGAGGGTGTTTCATATGTGGACAACGTGGACACAAGGTGTCTCATTGTCCTCAAAGGAAACCTCAACCCTTAGATCAGAGACCCGCAGCTTAAGAACCTACGGTTAGCGATATGGGTAGATCCCAAAGAGTGTTCTCAGTGGAGACATATCCTCCTACAGGGGAAAGGTTCCCAAGGGACCCACACAGTGAGACCCTTAGTTTTATCGTTCATGTATGCTTCCAGGAGTAAGCTTAAGTCTAGGGGGGGTGGATGTAGTGCCTGCCCCTAGTTCACATTTTGTTTTAATTGCCAAACTCTTTTAGGCCAGTTTTTTACTTGATGTTTAGTAGCATTACTTTCAGATTATCAGATGTTTTTTTACACTCAATTTATTATATGATGAGATTACTTGGTACTCTATATTTCATGCATGTATGATGATTATTCAATGTTTTCAATTATCGATGATGATTAGTTAGATGGTTTATTATCACATGTGCTTTCCTATGGATACTTACCCCATACTACATGTGTATGGTGTGCGTGTTGTTTTCTTTATGTATGGTGTTTCTGATGTGGTTAAGGAAGGGAGTCGTAGTCACCTGCTAGTTGGGATCTACACGATGCACCACTTCCTACCATTGTTTGTTTAGCTTAGAATAATGTGTCTGTACATGCGTGGATTTTATGCAGGTTGTAGGTACTGGGTATCGACTTCCCTGAATTGTCAGGATGAGCGTACTCTATCGCATTATCTCAATGGTAAGAGAGGGGAGATAAATTCTTAAGTCTAGATCCTAAACCTTTAAGCCATTGTCCTAATTTAAAAATTAGGACAAGTATCTTAGTCAAGTACCCTCCGAATGCATCAAATGATGTTATTTCGTGATTATAACCCTTTTTCTTTGATTTAGTATGATTTTTTCTATGATGGGTTTTCGTATGTTTCTTTATGAGTCCTTGCTGTATTTTTTATTAATTAAGTCTAATTAAAGAAGATTAATTAATGATTTAATTTAATAGAAGATTATTATGATATTTTAATATTTGATTATATTTAATTAATTGAGAAATGAATTAAATAAAAAGAATTAAATTTGGAGATTAAAGTTAAGGATAAATTTAGAATGTGATAATATTTATTTAATTTAATAATAATATATTTAGAGTTCATTTTTAAATAAATGCTAAATAGTATTGTTATTTAAATTAATTAGATATTTTATGAATTAAGTTTCTAAAATAAATTAAAAAGTGAAAATATATTAATTATTAAAAAGTTGTAAGATTGCATGATGCAAGCATGAGTTGAAAATATAAAAGAAATTAATTTTTTTTTTTTAAAAAAGATTAAATAAGTGAAAATAATAATGTTATTTTAATTTCATAAAGTGCACATGAGATTAAAGTAATAAATTAATTTAAAATAGAAGTCAAGTAGAATATTAAATAAAGTTATTTATTAATTCATTTAATGTGCATTAAAAAGATAAAGCAAAGATTAATACAAGTTAATTTGAGAGTTAACTCAGTTGAGCAAAGAGTCCTCTCGGGTGAATGCACAATTAGTGCCCCGATTTGAGGAGAAAACTCCTTATCACAACTTGGGGGGTTCATTTTTGGGAGACAACTTTTGGAAGCGAATTTCAGAAGGCGAATTCCAAGAAAGATTTTCAGAAGAAGGTTATTGAAGAGGAGCGAATTCTCTTATAGTTCCTGGGGATTGCATAATAGCATCAGGATCAGGTAGGGTCTTGTGTTTTGATCATCGATTAAATATGCAATTATCCTTTCCTGTCTTCTTCGTGCCTGCAAATTGTATAACTAAATTCTCTGTGATGAAAGCTTAAATATTTCAATATTTTAAATTATTAAATGCTTGTCAATATATTTGGCATACGTAAAAATTAGAAGAGTGATCAGGAATTCTTATTTGATGGATTAAAGAAATCTGAATTTAATTGGGAAAGGGTTAAATTTTAAACTCATAAATGAAAATTGTAGATTTAAATTCGAATGGTTAATATTATTTTCTCTACCAGATTATATTTGAGAATGTTATAAAAAAAAATTAAATTAAAATAATAATAATAATAATAATTATAAATAATTATTAATAAAATATTTATATAATAATAATAAACATATCTTATTAAATTTTAAATAAGAATGAATTAAGAGATGATTTTGATTGAATTTAAAAATTTTTTATTTTTAAATAAAAATTATATAAATATATATATATATATATATTTATTTATGGGGGGGGGGGGGGGGGGGGGGGGGGAGGGAATTACCCCGTACCCCACCCCCTGTCGCGGCTCTGCGCGACAATGCCTGCGTCGCAGGTACTACGTACCTGCCGTCGCAGGCCCTACGACCGCAGGATTGTGGCAGGCCGCAAGCCGTATGTTAAGCCGGCGGGCTTATTAAAACATGCATTTTTATTTATTTATTTATATATATATGTTTTTAATTAGTATTTAAATTAATATTATTTATATAAAGGTTATATTATATGTAAGATTTGGTAATAGTTTGTTTAATTATTAATAAATTTAAAAATATTAATATATTAAAAGTTTATAGTATTAAATTATTATATATGAATTTCATATAAGTTTATTTAACAGTTATTTATTTAATAAATAATAAATAAATAACTTTAATATGATTATTTTCTATTACATGAATTATTAATTAAATTAGTTGAATATAAATTTATTAAGTTTACATAATAATTGAAGATTAATCTAACGAAGTTTAAAATTTATTATAAGTGTTAATAATTAACAATTTTGATTTTAATAAACTTATAGTTATTTAAAATCAATAAATCGTTATTTTTATTAACTAAATAAATGAATTATTCTTTTAAGAAATTGATCTTTATAAAGAGGGAAACTTTATATAATTGAGTCGAATAAATGAATGAGTTATTGGGTGGATTTAACTGAGAACCTTATAAACTTGAAAACATACATTCAACTGGAAATAGAAACCTTACTTTAATTCAGCAATATTTTATCTTTCAAAACCAATTGTGAGATTTTGATGATTTCTATGTACTATCTGTGCTTTGGGGGTTTTGGGTGGTCCTAGAGTGCTAACCAGTTTTAGGTTGTTACCAAAGGCTCGGGGGTTTTGCAAATGTGATGATATGATGATTTGATCTTGATTTTTTTTAACCAACCATGATAATGTGATGGTATGCTCTATGATATAGATGTTTTATTTTTGGTTGTTGCTTTCTAGTTCCTTGTGTGAAGCTGAGGTGTATGTATTGAGATACCTGACTTAACCATTTTTGAGTCATCGATCAGTTATATTTGATAACCATTTTTGAGTCTCGATCAGTTATACTTGGATTACCTTCTAGTCGCTTTGAGAGGACTGAAGTGTTTGTTTTGCTCTTGATGATGTCATGTTGTGACATGTGTGACTTGACCATTTTTGGGAGTCTTCGATCAGTTTTGTGTTCTATTATTGCGATCCTTTCTGGTTACTCGTTGGAGAACCATTGGATATTGTGATTTATCATTGATGCCTTCATATGCTCATAGAGAACTTTTGTGATCATTATGATTATCTTTTGATGCTTATCAGTTGCTCATGGAGAATGGATGTGATTATTGTGGATTATCTTTTGATGTTTTCAGCCGCTTGTATAGGATTGAGGTGCTTTTATTATTATTCTTTGATTTTTGATTTCATGAGCCTAGGGTAGGTTATCTATGTGTAGTGTCGGGAAGTGGCTTGCAATGGGGATCAGGGCCCTAAGAGGCTGCCTGGAGTAACCCATTGTACGTTGTTTTAACAAGTGAAAACATCTCACCTAAATACTGACTTAAATGAACCTAATAAGATAATTGTATGTTCTCTCCCATACCTTGAGTGCTAGTACAGGCTAGGATGGGGTAGAGAGAACGCTTGGTTATGACCTTGCATTCCGTAGTATGCCTCGTCAATATGAGAGGATACTAGTGGCCGCAGGGATCACTAGGGACCCAGGATTCCTAAGGGATTGCTCGGGTAACTTCTACGTGACTTTTGTGATGACACTTTCTCACTTGCATAGCAGGTTTCCTACGTGTCTTTGTGGTGCCTCTGGGTCTAGATGTCTATCTATGTTGGAACCCTTGAGTTAGTATACTTTTAGGATTTCCCAGACTTAGAGAGTACTTGTGTTTTGTGTTTTGATATCTTGTTTGGGACTTGAGACTATCTCCTCAGCGCGGTGGGAGTGGACCATTTAGGTTCCACGCGGTCGGGTGGTAGTGCTTTTCACTCTTACCATTTTAAGATCCGTCTAGTGCTACCATGGCTGGAGCTTCTTGGGATGCTTGTTCATAATGTTTAGGTGATGTGTTCTACTTTGGAGGATCATCTTATGCTTTATTCTTGCATGTTAGATTTCTTTATGCACATAATGTAGTATGTTTTAGGAGTGATGTCCCTATTACTATACTACCGATGATCTCTTCGGTGACTTCGGACGTTACGTGTGGGGGATGACTAGGGCCCATGATGGTCTAATGATGTTATTTATGGTTGGGAGGAACCATGCACTTAGTTTAGTTGTGTTTTATGATGGATGGATAGTTTTATTTCATGTTGGATGTTTATATCTTTTATGATGGATGGATGTATCAAGTATGGTATATGGTTTCATTTATTTTATTGTACTTTTTATCATGGATTTGAGGATGATGTATCTTTATCTTTACATATGTATATTCTTTTAAGCCTTTCATACCCTGTGACATGTACACTGGATGATTGAGCATTCTAAATTAATTTGCCAAGAGGCATTCAGAACAAATGTATATTATGATCATTGGACTTTCTGATTATTCTTTCATATGTATGTGGTAGTTGTTAGACTTAGAATTAATTAAATTTAAATGTGACTCAACGTCTTGGGATCCTTAAGGAATGTAACTTGTGATGTATGTTTGTTGATGATTACATGTTATTGCTTTTGCTACTATGTGTTTGATGTGCATGTTATACTTTCTTACTTAAAAAAAAAAAAAAAAAAAAAATGTTTAGCAAACTTAGTGAAACTTTAGGTCAATTCTTTTGGATCCCTTGGCGGGGCATTACAATTATGTTAGAGAATTGGTAGAAGACAAACAAGTGAAGTTGGAATACATTCACACAAAGGAACAAATTGTAGATATCTTCACCAAACCATTGCCCAAGGATGCCTATGAATATCTTAGAGGCAAGCTGGGGGTTATACCCCTAAGTCAAGCAGTTTAAAGCAACAAGGAAGTTGCCTTGCATCAATAGGAATAAATCATTAAAATATTAATAGGTTGATGCAAAGGATGACAACAGGAACAAAAACTCCAAATCAGTCACAAGCATGGTGACAGAGGGAGAAAGACAACAAGAAGCCAAAGCTTATATTTTGCATGATAAAGATGCTACATCTTTGGCATTTATGTCAAAGAGGGAGAAATATGATAGAAATTGATCAATGCAAAGAAAGAGGGAGATATATATGAAAGAGGGAGATATATGTGATCAGTAGTGAAAATGCAACAAGCCAACGTATACAATCTTGGTGGTAACTGAATTGATTACTTGATCAGTTTGGTTTGCCATCAATGCCAAAGAGGGAGATTGTTGGAAATGATTGAAATGATCATAAGAATAATTGTTGGAATAATATATGGAACTGGTAAAGAATGTCCTCAATCATTGTTTTTTTATTGAAGTCAAACTTGCTACTTGTAGGGATGACAATTGCTTTAGTAATCCAAATACTATCAATTAGTTGATTGTCAAAGTGGAGGCAATCAATAAGATGTAACTAGAACACGTAGAGAAAGGTTGAAGTTATGATGTTGAAATGAAGTACAAGGATCAGTCAAGCCATTAATGAAATAGTGTATTGGATGACATACTAAAAGATACAAAGAGTGAGCACACTGAAACATATCAAAGATCTAAGGTTTTAGCTAAGTCTTTTGTAAAGCTCAAACTAAGTTTATTAGAGAGAAGGTGCCGAGCAAGCTAGTAAGTGCCAAGCAAGTTCAAGTGTTGAGCAAGTTCAAGTGCCAAGTAGAACCAAGTGCCGAGCAGAACTCAATGATGTCAAGTAACACAGAGGTGCCGAGCACTAGTAACTCAATAATGTCGAGTTGCTACATTATTTAGAAAATTGAAGATTCACCAGATCTAAGCCGACAAAGTTGTTATCTAGAAATCTATGAATTAAAAGGAAGATAAGAATGATGAGTTGGTGGCACAGTACACCATGTAGAACATTTTTAAGATACAGTTGGCAAAGAAAACAAGATATGGGGTAGATACATTGTATCCTACCTAATCCATCTTGAAACCCTAAAATTAGAGAGGGAGAATTGAGCGGCAAAGGAAAATCAGACTTGTATATAAGAAGACATAAGTTAATGGAAAATAGTGTGGAAGAGAGTGAAATGAGGGGATAGTGAGAGAAAGAGCCATGGTCAAGCATAAAAAGCATGAAATGCTGAAGAATGAGAAGATAACATAGGAACTCTATTTGGATAGATGACCACAAGGATAATTGCATTGGCAGAATGGGTAATAAGACTCAAGGAGACGAAGCTTGAGACGAGACAAAAAAGTCAGAGCTAAAGTGATTGAAGCCAAGCATAAGGATTGAACTGAAATGATGATCTGAAATCTACAAAGTATGTTGTAAGTTATGTCAGATCAAAAGACCATTATCGTTACTTTCTAGAAATTGTAATAGTAAGATAAATCCTATGGACTTAGGTTGGTTTAACAGCCATTAGATAAATCCTTTAACAGGGTGACATTCCAAGTGAATGTTCTAAAGACATTTAACTAGACCCATTCCTAACAGTTTGGTGAAATCCTCTAACAAGGTCGCATTTAACAGTGTGTTGTAAGCCTTTAACAGGGTAGGCTCTTAACAGGGCATCACTTTAGAAGAGTGAGAATCAAGTAGCATGTTACTGGTGGGTTTTCCCAAATTGGGTTTCCACGTAAATCATTGTGTCATGTGTTGATCCTGAATGTTTTATCTTTGCATGTTGATTTACAGTAATTTTCTTATATGAATGATTTAAGTTTGAATAGATGAAAAGGGTATGGATTTATTAGATAAAAAGGGATCAATAGGGCATTTTGGATCTTGAATAACTGATTCACCCCCCCGCCCCCCCTCTCTCAGTTATTCTAAAAAATTCTAACAGGTCAATACTATTACAACAAGCTCAGTACAAACTGAATCACTTAGTTAACACTGAGTGTCTCGATCAATACTAGATTCACATCACTGTAACTGTAAACACGATAACCACTGATGAACTTGGTTTTCACTAAGGAACCTAGCATACACTGAGATGCTTGGTTTACACAATTGATCACCAACTTGGTAGAAACTACTCGACACAAACTAAATATTGTTGCTTGAACTCAGTAGCAATTGTAGAATTTAGTAAAGATTGAAATGCTTGGTTAGCACTATTAACTATACAATAAGCTCAATAGATACTATCTATCTGAATAATTGTGTGTCACTAATAACAAGCATGACTATAAAGTCAACATGATTACCACATGAATCCATGTTTAATCAATTCCATATCAATTATATGCAAGAGATAATCAAAGAATTAAAAAATAAAGAGATTGAAATGAACTCAATAAAAAAAATGTAAATGGAAACAAGAAGGTTGAAGAAAGAGCTGAGTGAGTCTAAACCTACTAAAACTACTCATGCCATTTTAGTTTGCCAGACTCGAATTGTTTCCATTGAAGAAGATCAAGATAAACAAATGACTTAGAAAGTTGATCATAAAGATTATGTTTGAAAATCATGGAGGAAATCATTGCTTGCGGAGTGAACCTTATTTTGGCTAAGTTTGATGAGGTACTTGAAAGGTTTAATAATATTTGTTGTATGTTGGATTTCTTTGCAAAAGGAAGGAGTACACTCTTATAAATAGAAAGGAAATGGGGCTCCTCTAGATATGAGTTAAGGGTAAAAGTACAAACTTGTGTTACCCTTTTATAAAGGAAAAGGCTAACAAAAGTATAATTGTTCAACTTCAATGACATAAATCTTGTATTATTATTTAGAATTTGAAAATGAACTAAACTAATGAAATATGTAGAAATAGATTAAGTTTGGGATTATAAATTTTAAATTATTTGCAAAAAGAAATGACAGATTCTCCTATTTTTTAATGATAAGTTTTTAGTTGCTAAAAAATGCTAGAAATTAGGGGTCTAGTTCCCACCACAAAACTACAAGGAAATAAAATTATTTTCTTTTGATCTCATATTATGCTATAGATAATATATTAATCTAGAACAATTGATAACAAAAATTGACTTTACACCTATATTTTCTCTTTTATAACAATTCAAATGTCAACTTATTCAAATCGATAGTTTACATCTCCCACCACATTTTTGAAAATAAATCTATTACAAATAAAAGAAATGTTATAGATTCTTGAAGAGGACTCTCTCCTCTAGAACATCATATAATTTTTTTAAAAAATTGATATGATTTACTATTTTTTTGTTTCTCAAAATCAAGATCTTCTCGAGTGTTAAAATGCACACTTGTATAATTTTAAAATTACAATATATTATATCTAATTAAAACACTATGAACTCTATAATAGAATACTCCTGACTTTGAGCTCTATAAAATGGTGTTCATATGTTATTAAAAAAAAACATAAAAAATATTAAGAGTTATTGAAATGTCTATTTTCTGAAATAATTTAATTTCTTTGGTAATTTGATACTAACTACTATAAAACATGCATTTAATAGACATTTATAATTGGAAAAGTGTGAGACCATATATAACTTAGATAGAATAAATTTAACAAGATCATATGCTTGAAAAAAATATTTTTTAGATAGAAATACTCAAATTTAGTCATTTTTGAATAAACACTTTGAAGTTACTAGAAGATATCCAAATACCTCTATACAAATAAAAGACACTATTGATTTAAATGATGCTGTAAAAAATAATTTGAGTTACATAAATTAGGAAAAACATGAGTTGGAATAAAATTGAAAACAATTGCCTCTCCGAATCAATCATGTTTTCTTGCAATTAAAAATGGTGGTGGTGGGGGGGTGGGGAATCAAACGGTTGGAGGATTGGAAGCATGAAGTTGCAATATTGCCCCATATAGTGACAACCAATTTAAAGAGAAACAATACACCCAATTAGACTAATTTCAAAAGTTATTGAACAAATTGCTTGTGACAGAGACAATGTTTACAAACCTAATAGCAGATGTTAAAATTGCTCAAGGGAAAAGATGGGTAGATTTGTAAGCCTTGAGTCCAGCAGTCTCAAAATTTGAATTTCCTAATCATTCATATATTTCCAAATGGATTGAGCTCTACATGAAGGTTCATGAAAATGTGCTTGAAGATGTAGTAGTCATTGGAGATGAGAAGATTGAAGAATTTTGATGTAGTTTCCATATTTTAACTTATTATTTTGTTATGAATTTATTTATTAGTTAGTTATAGTTATGAAGAGGTCGAAAACTTTGTTTCAATTTTCATTTTTATGAGAAAACATACCAAGACCACTATTCAAGAATAAAATGTTTTAAAGAGACATATACTACAATACCTTTTTTCAATACAATACAATATGTTGATTTACAACATATACATAATGTTGATTTACAGAAAATACATTATGAAGTAATTTTAATTTCTATGTAATCACTTGCTCATATATGTAGCTAAAACAATCTATTGTATTTCCTTATCAATGAATTTAATTAAAATATGGTTTCTTTATATCTATTTTGTCATATGGTTCTATAATTACTCATGTTCTTCATCCCTTTGGATCTATGCTATTGTTTTGATGGATTAAACAAATGTTTTATCGTGATTATCATATATTCTCATACTCTACTATGGTATTTTTGTAATTGGTATCCTTTGGTTGGGATTAAACTCATTTAGACTAGGGACTGCATTTATATTTTCTTTTTCGAGTAGTTTATGGGTTTCACATTGTCTTTGAAGGTTTGATGATAAGATAATGTGGGGTTGACTCTATTTTTCCAACTGAATTAAGGACTAATCTTTATATAATACTTGTAAGTTTATTTATACAATCATAGATCGTTATCATTTTTGAATTATTAGATAGTAGCCAAAAGAAAGGGAGGCTAACCCTAGAGTACAAAAAGGTTGAAGGATCAACCAAAATTAACTAATTGATAATAATTTTATACTTCAAAAATAAAATAAAGAAAAGCTCCAAAATAGAGTAATTCTTACCATCAATCTTGTTACTAATCAACAAATAAAACAAAAAAATATAGCAATAGGAAAAGGACATATTGCTTTTATTAGCCTAGTATCTGATCATATACACATTTAGTAAAGCCCCATAGAGCAGCAACTTCAAAATAATTAGAAACATAAAACTATATAAAAAAAAGATACGTAGGGCTAGCTACCCACATTCTTTCTTGGTTCCTGATTCTTCTCCTCCTTAGGCCCTTCCCTATTTACATCCACACCCTCCTCCTTGATAGGTTTGTCTAGGAATGTCTTCAACCAATCCTCTGCTAGGAAGCCATAAATTGAGTGGGTAACTAGTTTTTCCCTGCTTGCCTGAATCCTTCTCATCCTTATTCACCTACATGAAATATAGATTAGTAGTAGTTGAATGCATGAACTTTATCGAGAATTTAGAAAGGGTGTCAAATTTTTAGCAAATTCCAATGTGGTTATCCACCATCTCCCTCTAACCTCTCTAGCTGAGCCTTTCTATGGCTTTAGCCATGTCTATGTTTCCCTTTCTTCCCCAAACCTTTGGGAGTTCCTTTCATGGGGAGGTGATGTCCTCCACCCTACTTCTAGTTGGGAATGAAATGACTTCAATGGTATTCGAGATGTGTGAGGGACTGGGTTGGCTAGAGACAGGCTTCTTTCTAATATCCTAGCGTGGCCTCTTCATCTCAATGGGTTTTTTCTCACTCTCAATAGAATCACAGCTAAAGTCTAATTTAGCAGGGGACCTAAATTTCTCCATTTGGAGTCATTTACTAGTTGTCCAAGTAGTTTTCTTACTCATCATGTCCATATGTGACTCAGTGAGGGTTAACCTCCAAGCTAGGGTCTTTTTTTTTGTGCCCTAAGCTAGGGCTAGGGTCCATGGAGATTTGGGGAGTAATAGTATCCACCAGGTTAACCAGAAGAAATAGGTTTAAGGTAAGGTGGTATTTGTAAAGTTTATACATGAAACCCTAGTGACTGATATAAAAGGGTTTACCTTCCTCTTTCTTTTTCCTAGCATTAAAGACACAGTCTTCCATGGAATTCATAATAAGGTACATCAAATAAATCTGATCAAGGTTCCAAAAATGGTTGAGAATGGGAATGGTAGTAATATAGTACATGGAACCGATCATTAAGGGTAATATACCTCATAATGGCATAGAAACTCACATCCTAGGGCTTTGAAAGATCCTCTCTGGAAAACCCACCATGCATGTGAACCAAATACTCACTAAATTTAAAGAACTTCCTTAGACTTGTTTCATCATTCACCCTGGCTTACTTGTGCCAATTCTTGTCCTCCAAGTAAAACTGTCCAACCCTAGCAATAACCTCCTCTATGATTTCAAATCGCATCCCATTGATGTTCACTTTAATATCATTCCATGAGTTGAAGAATTTCATCGAGATGTGCTTATCATGTTTTTCCATTCCTTCCATGAATGGTAGTAATCCATCTTCCCAAAGACAAACCATCAAAACTTCAATCTTTTGGATGCAAGCCTCAACACCCACTAGTTGAAGGAAAATTTTGGCATCCATTTCTTGACCTAGCCTAACCACTAATTCCTCATTTTTTTTGACATCTCCTTATTATAGTTTTGGTAATCACAATAAGTTAAATAAATTGCACCTAGGTTGAAATTGTTAATGTAGCAAAAACACATCATAGGGTAGATTGATGTCATTATATCCACAAGTATGGCATAGTTTATTTTTAATATTTTAGACATAATCAAAAAATTCACACATTTAATTTCTCCATTACAATACACTTGCTAGCTCAAGTTTATTTAGTCATAAAGTATGTACTATTGAAACTTAATTCATCTCAAGAAATATAAATGTAGGTGCAGCAACATAGGTTTTGATGAGCCTCAAGCGTGGGGATTGAACAATTGAGTTTCACTCTTAAATGTGGGCCAAGATTGTGGTCAAATTCTCAAAATTGAGTGGGAAAGACTCATAGGAATTCAAATTAAAAAATTGAGAACAAACATAGTTCACCTATTTACCTTTTCATAATAGCATCACTTCTTGGCCACTAAAGTAACTTTACCTCTAATGATTTAAAGCTACTATATTAACTATATCATCTAAATCATCATATGTCATATGTAATGATCCATATGACTAATTTGTTATAGCTTCGAAGAGATACTACAATAATTTAATTATTTATCAATGCCTACCTTAACAATTACTCAACTTGAGTTCATCAATTATAACTTATTAATTTCTTCACACAAATGGGTTCTATTGTAAACTTTGCATTATGACACATCACTTGACATTCTTGTAGGACAACACCACTTAATTCTTACTACAACTCATTCTTTGGTCCAAAGAATGTGTGCTAATATGGTATAATACTTAGTCAATAGTTGACATCAATAAAGACAATAATATTGATTGACATGTTCTCAAATCTTTTTCCAATCTTCACAAACTCATCATAAAAAAAAGTCCCCTTAGGCCTTGTCTTAAGCATATTGTAGATCTTGATCCTAGGTGTCCTTTCTACAGCCAACCAGAGTCCTTCTTGCATATTTTTTGGTTTTGTAGACATGCTCAAAATTATTAGCTCTTGATTAAAGATTTTTTTAAGCCATTTCGACCTGAATCCTTTTCTTGGCACATGGCTATTTTGGGTGACTCCCCTAGGATCCCTTGAAAATTAACCTAGATCTAAGATACCTTTAGGATGGAGATTTTGTTCACTTTGTGGAAAGATAGAAATGTTATTCTTTTCACTCATAGTTTTCATGATATTAATATTGCTATGCACACAAAAAAGTGCATTTATAATAATGTAATGATGAAAATTCAAGTACAAGCAAATAAGGTGGCCTTGGAGGTGGTCCACCTTTAGGAGCTTCTCAATCATTGGGGAAATGCCCCTTGTACTATTTCTAGAGTACCTCCAGATGCCTTAGTTGATAAATCTACACCAAGAGGCTACCACCAGAGGTGTAACTGTTCAAGCTACATCTCACATACTCCGCGCTCCTAGGCTTCCCACCATCACTTTCCCAGTAGTGGTGATGATGAATGGAGGCACCATTTAGTTTCCCTACTACGTCCTCAGATCTTCCTCCTAGTGCTTGGTGAGTGGTTTCTAGGAAATGGTCTTTTCACCTGGAAATAGCCATTTCACCTCCCTGACCTGATATGAAGGATGCTGATCAGGCCATTGATGTTGCTAATGCTATTGCTAGTGGCTAGACTATTCCTAGTCTACCTCCCAATCCTAGAGATGATTGGTTTTTCCATGATAGAGATGATCCACCTCCCTTGGCAAGCATTGTTTTAGCTACCTGAGGGATGCTATTTATGTTTTTTTTATGAATAGTTAATATTTCCAGCTTCAGCTATGTAAACTCTCATAGGGTGATCTTATATCCCCTAATCCTTTTTTGTGAATTGTAATTTTAATATATTATTTATTACTAGAAAAGCACTATTCATCAAAAAAAACTCCTCAATAATTATACCGATAAATTCATCATCACTCTATCACCAAACTAGTTATGCTAACATAAATATCCAAATAAGTGACCAACTAAAAAACCAAAAAAATGAACAAATAATCAATGAGTTAAGAAACATCAAAAAAAAAAATCAATGATTAGATCAATGATCAAATCAATTAACAAATCATTAACTAAATCAAAAACCAAATTAATGACAAATAGTTTATTCATATATTTGGTCACAAGATAAATGACCAACAATATGTTGAGATATGATTGAAAAGTTCATTATTAAGAGATTGTTGAAAGAGGGAGATTGTTGAAGAAGACTATGCATTTCAATCATTCTTTTGTCACTGATGTCAGAACTCCTATTTTCTAGTAAGACAACTACTTATAAGATTAAAGTACTATCACTTAATTGATTGATGAAGAGGATTTGATGAATAAGATGTAACAAAAGAATGCAGAGGAAAGGTTGAGTTATGATTATTTAATGAAGTAGAAGGATCAGTTAAGACAATGATGACATGATGAATTGATAATCTACTTAAAGTTACAAAATTTTGGCTACACTCAGAAAGTTTAGAAGTACAAATTACACAAAGCATGTCTCCCAAGCTTTACTGAGTGGATAGTAGGTGCCGAGAAAAGTTAGTGTAAGCCAAGTAGAAAGTAAGTTGGAGCTAAGAGAAAGAAAATTCTAGTGAATTTCAAGCAAGATAGTTGATATCAAGTAAAGCTTCATTGATGTCAACCATCAGTAAAATTTAGTTGATGCCAAGTGATTTTACAATTGATGTTGAGCAATGTAGCATGTGTCGAGCATTAGAAGATTGATAATGCCAAGCTATTCCATTATGTTAAAGATTGAAGATTCACTAAATCTAAGTCAACAATTTTGTTTTCTTGAAGCTTGTGAACTAGGAGGAAGATAAGGTTGATGAGCTGGTGGCATAGAAATTAATTTAAACCATTTTTTGGAAAATTCAAATAGAATCTAGGAGAAGTTTCTATAAGGGACAAGATATGGGGTACATACATTGTATCCTACCTAATCCATTCAAAACCATAAATTGGATGATAGAAAATGAGTGGGAAAATATCCTAATTTCCTATTTATAGGAATGTTTGATCATGAAGCAAAAGAGTCATGTGTGAGAACCCAAGGAAGAGAAGGATTAAAGGGTTTTGCATCATCAAGTGACCCAAGAGAAGAATCTACAATGGCATGTTGAGCAGGAAAGGCTCAAGGTAAGAATAATGATGAATGCCTTAAGGGTGAACAAGTTTTCAGAGCTACAATGTATGAATGCCAAGTAGAATTGAGGACTGAACAAAGATCTATAATCTGCAATAGAAGTTATAAGTTGAATTAGATCAAAGCTCTACTATTACTCACCAACAATTTTATTAGTCTAGGGTAAATCCTTAGGATTAAGGTTGACCTAATAGTCATTTGTAAATCCTTTAACTAGGTGGAATTCCAAGTGAATGGCCTAAAGTTCTCTAACAAGGCTCACTTCTAACTAGGTGATCAGAATCTCTTAACTGGCTCACATTTAATAGTGTGTATTGTAACCTTTAATAGGGTTGACCTTTTATAGGGCATCACTTCAAAAGAGTGAAAAGGAGTAGCATGATACTTGTGGTTTTTCCCAAATTGGGTTTTCACATAAATCATTGTGTCAAGTGTGTTGATGAATCTGTTATGTTTCATGCTTTACATTTCTGCAAGTTGATTTTATAGTAACATACAAGTTTTATGGATTGCATAATCTTAATGGATGCATGCATGGGTATAAATGCTTTATGGGTTCACTAAGTTGTGAAAAGCTTTATTTATACATCCAGACCTTGGATAACTGATTCAACCCCCCAATTATTCTAAAGAATTCCAACAATTGGTATCAGAGCTCAGTTTCTTAAGAGGACTAGATTCAAGATACTAGAAGCACAAAGATTGAGATGTCTAAAAGAGAAGTACCTAAGTTCAATAGAGATAAATTTCCTACATGTAAAATTTTGATGAAGCTACATCTTGGAGGACTTGGAGATCATACATAATCTACCATTATAGTGGAACATGTTGATCCAGTTGGAGCCCTAATTGTTGAAGATAGAAAGAAGAAGAAAAAACACAATCAGGTGATGTTGGAGATTGCCTCTGCTCTAAGGTATGTCAAATTTGATGATATCAAAGGCTATGACACTACAAAGAAAATGTAGGATGCCCTACACACTATCTATGGAGGAGACAAAAAAGTTCAAAGAGCCAAATCAAAGAGTCTTAGAGGTAAGTTTGATGAGATGAGAATGGAAGAAGGTGAGAATATTGTTCAATATGTTGCTAGAATAAAAGAAGTTGTTAGTGTAATAAGAGGAGCTACTAGTCACATAGATGATGATACTATGTTAAGAAAAGTCTTGAGAACATTGCTATCTATTTATGATCTATTTATGCTATTAGAGTTTCTACAATTCAAGAACTTAGATGTATTCTAGGAAACTATCTAACCCTTGAAGGTCTAGTAGGTAGACTTACTGCTTTTGGGCTATTTAACTTTAATAATTACAAACTTGAGAGTCTTGAATCTACTTTCAAAGCCAAGTTGTTATTTAAGGACTCTGATGAAGTGAAGTAGAAGAAGAAGAAGAAGATAAAATATATATCTAGTGATAGTGATACAAATGAGGAAGATGTTATACAATTGGAAGCACTACTAGAAAGAAGACTTCATAGAGGTAAAGGCAAGTTCAAAGGTAAGTTACCCATCATTTGTTTCAATTGCAATGAGGTTGGACATATTGCTACAAGATGTACACAAGAGAAGAATTATAGAGATGGTAACAAGTACAAGAATAGAAGAGAAGATGATAGCAAATATTACAAAGGCAAACACAATAATTCATGCTACATTACAAAAGAGGAAAACCAGGGATGATTCTGATGAACATGATAATTAAGTAGTTTATGTTGCAATTAAAGAAAAATTTGATAAAGATGAGGCAACTATACTTGTGACTTGTGTGAACAAAAATGATAGATGGATTATTGACAGTGTATGCTCACATCACATGATTGGAGACAAAAGTAAGTTCATTACCTTGAATTGGTATGATGGAAATAGTGTAAGTTTTGGTAATGGTGCACCATTTTTGATAAAATGAAAAGGTTCTATCAAACTCACAAAAAATATTTCATGTGACAATGCGTACTATGTTGAAGGACTAAACTATAACTTGTTGAGTGTGTCATGATTGAATAATTTGGGATGTAAGGTTGAATTTGGAAACAAGACTGCTAAGATATTTGACACAAATGGGAAACTAACTAGAAAAGGTGATCAAACTAGAAGTAATCTATTCTATCTTGATATAGAGGATATTGCTTGTTTTGTTTTATAATTTGATTATGTATGGATATGGCACAAAAGTTTATGGCATGTTAACTTTGATAACTTGGTTAGTATCAGTAACATAAAGAAAGTTAGAGGTTTTCCTAAGATGCAAAAGCCTCACAATGTAGTTTGTAAACAATATCAAATAGTCAAAATGACGAAGTCAAGCTTTAAGAGTAAAGAATATACCTCTAAAGAAATACTAGAGATTGTTCATATTGACTTGTGTAGACCAATTGAAGTACAAAGCTACATAGGAAATAAGTACATTATGTTTTTTGTTGATGATTATTCTATGATGACGGCAGTCATGTTTTTGAAATAGAAATTTGATGATTTTCAAATGTTTAAGTGGTACTTAGCAAGAGTTGAGAAAGAAAAAAGTAAAAGTCTGAAATGCTTGAGATTAGATAGAAAAGGAGAATTCACATCAAATGAGTTTTAGATGTTCTATAATCATAGGGGAATCAAAAGACAGACATCTACTCCTAAGACCCCTCCACAAAATGGAATAGCTAAAAGAGGAAACATGGCTATAATGGACTATGCTAGAAAAATCATGATGGAGAAGAATGTTGCTCTAAAATACTAGCGAGAAGTTATAAGTACAACTGTCTATACTTTGAACCATGTCCAAATCAAGAAAGGTATTCAATCAACACCATTTGAATTATGGTATGGATATCCACCCAACATAAAATAATTTAAGGTATTTGGAAGTAAATGTTACACTCTTAAAGATGTTAGGAATGGAAATCTTGATGCAAAAAGTGAAGAAGGTATATTCCTTGGCTACTACATAAGAGTAAATCTTACAAGTGTTTGAATACTAATACTAACAAAATTGTGGAAAGTGCAAATGTGAATTTTGATGAATATACAAAAGTACATGAGGGTGAACCTATGAAAAAACCAGAAAGATATAAATCATTTGTATACTTTTATGAAGGAATGTCTGCTAGAGAATAAGATGTTGCAAATCAAGTTGTAAACCAACAACAAATTTCAATGATTATCGAGTCACATCCTGTGAATGTTGAGTTAGATTCAGGAATTTCAGAGTTGCATTTAGATGTTGAGTTAAAAAATGAAGTAGATGCACAGTCGAATTTTGAGATTAGTATACATGAAAGAGATGTTGAGATACTTGATAGAGATGTACAAAGTGATTCTTAATCTAGAAGAGAAAATGAAGAAACAAAAGCTAAGCCAAGATTGTCCAAATATGTCAAAAGACATCATCCTACTGATCAAAATATTGTTAACAAAGATGTTAGGCCAATGAAAAAAAATGGATTGAGAAGTGAATCATGTTTTCTTAGCATGAAGAAACCCAAAAGTGTGAAAGATGCATTAGAAGATGTGGACTAGTACAAAGCCATGGAAGAAGAAATTGAACACATAGATAAGGAAAAAACTTAGAGTCTAGTTTCTAGAACAAAAGACAAGAATATGATTGGCACTAAGTGGGTATTCAGTAATAAGCTAGATTAAAATGGTGAAGCCACAAGAAATAAATAAAGATTAGTTTGCAAAGGGTATGCATAAGAAGAAGGAACAAACTATGGGGAGACATTTGCTCCTATTGCTAGAATGGAAGGAATAAGAACTCTAGTTTCTTATGCTGCATACAAAGGTTTCAAAGTTTATCAGATGGATGCTAAATTTGCATTTCAGAATGGCATACTAGTAGAAGAAGTTTACATAGAACAGCCAGAAGGTTTTGTTGATGATAACAATAAGAACATGGTATGTAGACTACATAAAGAACTATATGGTTTGAAACAAGCACCAAGAGCATGGTATGAAAGACTTCATACTTATCTTGTGAAGATTGGATTTGAAAGGACTAATGATAACAACAATCTGTACATTAGGACAGAAAAAGGAAACGGTGTTTTGATATCTAAAATATTTTTTGATGATATCATATTTGGAGGACAAGATGCTTTATGTAAGGATTTTGTAAATAAGATGAAGTAGGAATTTGAAATGTGTATGTTTGGAGAAATCAATTTTTTTGTAGGATTGAAAATATATCAGATGAAGTATGGTATAAATATCACTTAGTTAAAGTATGTTAAGGAGAACTGAAGACTTTTGGATTAGAAGATTCCAAACCATTATGTACACCTATGGTGATAGGACACAAGTTGTCAAAGAATGATGATTTTGCTAAGGTGAATCAAATATTATACAAGTCTATGATTGGAAAATTGCAATATGTAGTACATTGCATACCTAATATTGGATTATCTATAGAGATAGTTGCAAGATTCTCTACTAATCCCAGGGAGAATCACTTAATGATTTTGAAGGGAATAATGAGATATCTAAAAGGAATAGAACAATTTGGTCTATAGTACAAGAAGAATGAAAAGCTTGAATTGAAAGCCTACACTGATGTTGATTGGGCAGGAAATGTTGATGATAAAAAGAGCACTAGTGGATGAGAATTTTTCTTAGGCAAGACACTATTTACATGGACTAGCAAGAAATAGAGTTGCACTTCACAATCTACTACTAAATCTGAATATGTTGTTGCTTTCATGAACTACAAAAAAATTATATGGATTAAACAACTACTCAAAGGAATGGAGGAAGAGATCACAGAACTAGTCATACTTTATTGTGATAATACAAGTGCTATCAATATATTAAAGAATCTATTAATGTACACAAAGACAAAGCACATTGCAATTAAGTATCATTACTTAAGAGAATTAGTTCAAGATAAAGAGGTGAAGATAGAATATGTTAACATAAAAGATCATATTGTTGATATCTTCACAAAATCATTACCTAAGGATTCTTGTGAGCATCTAAGAGGTAAACTAAGGATGATACCCCTATCAACATTTATCTAAGCAACAAAAGAAGTGCCCTACATCAAACAAGCTAATGTTCATATGTTACAAATTGATATAGAGGATCTTACTTTAGGAGCTACCTAAAGTAATCACAAAGCTAAAATTTCAAATTAGTCACAAGCAAGGTGATAGAGGGAGAAATTGAACAATCTACAAAAGCTTATATCTGCATATTTTGAGATGACAAGGTTTTGGTATATGTATTTGGCATTATTGTCAAAGAGGGAGAAAGTACAATAAGTTTATCAAGAAGGAAAGATGATCAAGAGCTACCAAAACAAAGAGGGAGAAAGTACATTAATTTGATCATCATCTGAAAGGGAGATCTGTTGATTGGAAGGAGAGAAAGTACAAGAGATTATTATCAAAGAAGATGGACAAGCTAATGATCTTAGAGTGAGATCAGACAATTGTTGATGTTTCTGATTAGAAGAGGATACATGAATGATGTAAGAAAGAAGGAGAAATCCTAATCTACCTAGTAAGAGGGAGATATAGGAAGGAACTTAGAGGAAGTTATAAGAGAGGGTTTTGTAACCTAATTAGAATATGGAAGTTTTTGATAGAGGGAGAAATTTGGATACAAGTTTCTTTATGTACTATCTTTGATGTAGGGAGGCTGAGTTACTAAGGCCAATTGGCACACTCAGCTACCCAAACCACCTTGCAAGAGTTAACACAATGGAAGAAAACATAAAAGAGAACAATAATATAGATATAGAGGAAAATATTCTTTATTGATTCATGAAAATATCAGCATACATGCCTAGTTGTAAGGCCTTTTGGATTATAGCTAGATAAAAAATACATTTAGATCCAAGATCTAGCTTCAACTTCACATTTTCAAGTTTTTCTCTCTAATCCTCTTTTGAAAACCACTCTAGCTCTAAGCTTAAACACTGTATTTATACAAGCCAAAATTTTTTATATATCATTATAGAAAATAAAGAAGCCACAAGTCATATCTCAACAAATATTAAATACCCATCATGAAAATAAACCTAACATTAAATCTTGAAGAGCAACAAATCGGTTTGAATCAGCAAATAAATGTTAAGAAATTGATGTCTGAGAAATATTGGTAGAATTTTAGGTCCTCTAAAACTCCTTAAGTTTACAAAGGCTGATCCACAAAGGAAAAGTGTGCATCCATTTTGAAAGTTAAGCACAGAAAATTGTCATGCGAAACTACTAGAAATCAATACTCTAGGAGAATTACTATATCTCCCAAATTATGAGGAATTAGAACTTGTGCCTTGGACCATATATAGTACTTTAGGCCATCGTCAATCCTTGAATTTAGAATATTCTCATCCATTGCAAAAAATTAGTTGCACTATCTACAATAGGCACCTAGAAACTAGAAAATAGAGTTTCAACAAAACATAGTTTCAATAGAAAGGTAAGAACTAAAAACATTTAGGATAGCAGTGCAACCCACAATGCTTGTGCATTAGACAACCAAGGTTGGATGAAATGATTATCCTAAATCATTAAGATGTCATTACCTGAGCTGAATCCAACTTGGATTAAGAAATTTGTTAAGCATCTTCCATAGGTCTATTTTTCCACTTCACCAGATATTCATAATAATCTTTTCCCATTATACTCTTACCAATTCTTTGATCCAATATTTATTCAAATTTTTCAATTTTCTTCTTAGGATAATCCTCTAATACAATAAATTCATCATCTAACTCATGATACTTGTATAAATTAACAATATTGAACATAGGAGATATATCCATGTCATCAAGTAAATCAATTTCATAAGTGTTTTCACTGTTAAACTTCTTGAAGATCTTACAAGGTTCAAACTTCTTCACCTTTAGCTTACTATATGTTCCAACTGAAAATCTTCCTTTCTTCAAATAAACCATCAACTCATCACCAACTTGAAAATATTGATGTCTCCTAGACTGATCAACATTATCCTTATACTTTTGATTTATTTTTTTTGTCCTCAACTTCACTTCATTATGTAAAAACTCCATAAAATTAGAAAATTCTTCTCATGCAACACTTCTCTTTTCTTTGCCAATAATATCTCTCAAATTGAATACTCCTTTAGGCTTCATTCCAATAAAAATCTCAAAAGCTGTCTTTTTAGTTCTCCTATTCACATAATTATTAAATGCAAATTCAACTTGTTCCAATGCCATCTCTTAATTACTTGGCTTATTCCCAATTAAACATCTCAAAAAATTACCCAAGCTTCTATTCACAACCTTTGTTGGTCCATTTTTCTATTGATGGAATGTAGAACTAAACTTCAATTCACTACCCATCTTCTTTCACAAATTCTTCCAAAAATAACCAACAAACTTACTATCTCTATCAAAAATAATACTTCATGGTAATCCATGCAATCTCACAATCTCTTTAAAGAAAAGTTTAGTGACATGCTCAACATTTCAGGTCTTCTTACATGCCATGAAATGAGCCATCTTAAAAAAATTGTACACTACAAAAAATATGGAATCATACCCCTTCATTATCTTAGGTGGTCCAAGAATAGAATCCATACTAATGTCACTCCAAGGTTTCTCAAGAATAGTAATAGGTGTATACAAACTAGTATTTTGACTCACTTCTTTTGCAACTTGTCAAACCCCACAACTCTTTAAAAAATTCTAAACATCCTATACATTTGTGGCCAATAATACTTTTCTTTCAACAAACTCAATGTCTTCCAATCCACCACTATGCTTTTTCTTAATCAAATTCAATGTCATAAAACTTCTAGGAATACACAACTGAATACCTTTCAAAAAAATACCTTCTTGAATGAAATAGTCATCATACTTACTTATGTGATTTGTCAGATTTGGTGCTCTACACTCTCTCCATGCTTTAGAAAAATTAGGATAAACATCATACACCTCTTTCTTTTCATCAAAACCAAGAACTTCAACCTTCATTTTAGTCAACAAAGAATGTCTTCTGCTCAATTCATCAACAACTTTGTTAGTAGCTCCACTCTTATGCTTAGTTACAAATGTATAATTTTGCAAATACTCAACCCAATTCATATGTCTCTAATTCAATTTATAATGACTTCCCAAGTATTGTAAAGTTTTATGATTAGTATATAGCACAAAAATTGCTTAGGAATCAAATAATGTCTCCACTTCTTTAAAGCTTAAACAATAGCATAAAATTCTTGATCATACATAGAATACTTCCTTTTAGCATCATTGAACTTCTCACTAAAGAAAGCAACATGTTTACCTTCTTGACTTAATATAACTCCTATTGCATTACCACTTGCATTACATTCAACTTGGAATACCTTATTGAAATTAAGTAAAGCCAATACAGGTAATTAGACAACCTTTTGTTTCAAAGTCTCAAAACTCTTATTAGATCCATGTGTCCACTTGAATTCCTTTCTATCTCCTCTCATTGTCTTAGTCATAGCATTGCAAACAACACTAAAATTTTGTATAAAATTTCTATAAAAACTAGCCAAACCATGAAATGATCTTACTTCATCCACATTCTTAGGTGTAGGCCACTCCAAAATTGGTTTAACCTTCTCTAGATCCATTCTCAAACAATCAACTAAAATCACAAATCCCAAAAACACAATCTTCTCTTTCATAAAAGAACAATTTTTCATATTAATCAACAATTTTTTCATTTTCAACCTCTGCAATACTTGTCTAATATGCTCAAGATTTTCTTCCTTAGTCTTATTGAATATTAGAATATCATCAAAATAAAAAATCACAAACATACCCAAGAATCTTTTTAGAACTTTATTCATCAACTTCACAAAAGTACTAGGTGCATGAGTCAAACCAAAAGGCATAACCAACCATTCATACAAACCATATTTTGTCTTAAAAGTAACCTTTCATTCATCACCTTCTCTAATTATTATTTGATGATAGCCACTCTTCAAGTCAATCTTAGCAAAATACTTTTCTCCACTCAAACAATCCATTATGTCATCCATCCTTGGCATAGAAAACCTATATTTCACTGTGATTTTGTTAATAGCTCCGGAATCAATACAAATTCTCCATTTTCCATTTCTTTTAGGTGGTAATATAGTAGGTATAGCATGTGGACTCAAATTTTCTCTGATCAAACCTTTCTGCAACAACCCATGCACTTGTGTATTAAGTTCTTCATTCTTTGTACCTATGTCAATCTATATGTTGCTTTATTTGGCAAACTAGGTCTAGGATTCAAATCCATACAATTATTTATGCTTCTCATTGGATGTAAACCATCAAGAATATCCTTAGTAACAATATCTTTATACTCATTTAACAATTCTGCATTTTTTATTGTCACTCTATCATTACCAACTTTTGTTGCTCTATCATTACTACCAACACTCGGTCCTCTAGGAACTATAGAAAAATAAAATTGATTCTACTTTACTTCCTTTTCAAATTTCTTTCCATTAACCATGCAAACTTTTATTGCAGTACAATGGACCTCATCTAGACTTTTAATCAAAGGCAACAATATTTGTTTCCTCCCATTTACCCAAAGACTATATTGATTCAATCTTCCATCATGCACAACATATCTATCATATTTCCAAGGTCTACCCAACAAAATATGACAACAATCCATAGGCATAATATCACACAAAACTTCATCCAAGTAATGTACAATTTTGAACTTCACAATACATTCCTCACATACCAATATCTTATGCTCATCTTTCATTTATGAAACATTATAAGGTTTGGGATGTTTCGGCCTCTACAACTACAACTTTTTAACAAAGTCTTCTGATTGCAAATTTTTTGAGCTTCCACTATTAATGATCACCTTGTAGCATTTTCTAACCATCTTACATTTGGTCTTGAAAAGACTTCTTGTAAGGATAGGTTCCTCATCACTTCAACTATTACATAAGGTTCTTCTCACCATCAAATTTTCGCTAGCCTCAGGTCCACTTGGTGAACTCTCAATGTCTCCATGAATCACAACTTTTCTATTATTCTAACCACTTTTAGAAGATCTACATTCAAAAAATCTATGTCCTCCTTTGCCACATCTAAAACAATTACCACAAAAACTACCTCTAAGATAAGAATTACCTCTTCCTTGGTAAGATCCAGTATCTCATCAGTAAGACCTATCACCTTTACACTCAATCTTGTCTTTGTCATCATTCTTCCATTTAAATTTCCCTTTATCTTATACAAAATGTTTAGATCTGTCACCTTCACCATAAGATCTAACTCTTCTCCTCTAAAATCTACCATCTCTACCTCTTTATCTTTGTTCATGCTTTTTTGTTAAGATCTCCTCAACTTTCAAGGCATATTGATATTCTTCTTCTACACTTTCAAACTTTCCAAAAATTATTTCATCTTGAATTCCAAATCTCAATCCATTTATGTACTACACAATTTTCTCAACATCATCATCCACATGTCTAGATATAATATCCAATCTATAGAATTCCTTAGTATAGTCTTTCCAAGTCATGTCCTTTTGTCTCAAATTTTGCATCTTCCTCAATAAGCTAACCTGGTAATCAATAGGAAGGAATTTTTTCTTTACCTTTTTCATCATCTTCAACCAATTTTTGGTCTTTTTCTTTCATCTCCTTTGTCTATTAGTTTGTAAATGCTCCTACCATAGTGAAGCATGACCTTTTAACCTAGTAACTACAATCTTTACCTTCTTATTATCAGGAGTGTCTTCATAATCAAAGTACTCCTCCATATCTAACATCCAATCTAACAAATCGTTACCCAATTTTCCATCATAAGTAACAACTTCTATAACAGGTTTGGAAAGTGCCCTAGATAATACTCTCAACAAACTTTCCTCATCTTGATTTTCTTTAGGTTCTGGATCATGGTTTGGTGCTACTACTTCACCATCACTTACATCATCAAGATGAGATCCTCTCCTTTAAGCTATCTCGATAGCATATAATCTAGCTAAAATTTGTCTCAATTGATCCAATATATCATTATCAGCATTTCCTCTACCACAAACCATCTTTACAGATAAGGTTCCTAGAAGATCATAATCTTCTGCAAGTTATAGGTCAAATTTGCAAATATGCAATCATACAAAAAAATCTAAATTAGGGTTCTACATGATCCAATTTCCACAAGGATGAACCTCAAGCTCTAATACCACCTAATCTAGGGAAGTTGGGAGTAACTAAGGCCAATTGGCACACTCAACTACACAAACCACCTTGCAAGAGTTAACACAACAAAAGCAAACAAAAAAGAGAACAACACCATAGATAGAGAGGACAATATCCTTAATTGATTCATGAAAATATCATCATACATGAAAAGATATAAGGTTTTATGGGTTATGGCCAGACATAAAATATATTCAAATCCAAGATATAGCTTCAAATTCATACTTTCCAGTTCTACTCTCTAATCCTCTTTCAAAAACTACTCTAGCTCTAAGCCTAAACACTCTATTTATACTAGCCAAAATGGCTTACAGATCATTCTAAAACATAGAGAAGCCACAAGTCAGCTCTCAAAAATTATTAAATACCCATCATGAAAATAAACCTAACATTAAATACTTGAAGAGCCACAAGTTAGCCTACATCAGCAATTAAATGTTAAGAAATTGATGTCCGAGAAAAATCATGATATCTTGTAGCTCTGATTGAATTAAAACTCATGATTCAAATTGTGGGTAGAATTTTAGGTTATCTACAACCCATTATGAATGAAAAGGCTGATCCACCAACAAAAACTACACATCCATTCCAAAAATTAATTATAGAAAAGTGTTGCACGAAACTGCCAAAAATTGATACTCTAGGAGAATTGTCATATCTCCCAAATTATGAGGAGTTAGAACTTGCACCTTGGATCATAGATAGTAATCTAGGCCCTCTTCAATCCTTGAAGTTTGAATCCTCTCATTAATTTTTTAAAATTAGTTACATGGTTTGCAACAGACACCCAAAAACTAGAAAACTCAATTTCGGCAAAACACAATTTCAACAGTAAGGTAAAAACTAAAAACATGTAAGATAGCAGTGCAACCCAAGATTTTCCTACATCAATCTTACTACTTTAACTTAGTTTGGTTGGACAAGAAGAATATTTTCATCACTTGATTGACTTAGTTGATTAGTTTGGTTTGCCATCAATTCCAAAGAGGGAGATTGTTGAGATATGATTGAAAAGATCATTGTTAATAGATTATTGAAAGAGGGAGATTGTTGAAGAAGACTATGTTTCAATCATTATTTTGTCATTGATGTTAAAAATTCTATTTACTAGTAAGACAATTTCTTATTAGTTGATTGATGAAGAGGATTTGATCAATAAGATGTAACAAAAGCACATAGAAGAAAGGTTGAGTTATGATTATGTAATGAAGTACAAGGATTAGTTAAGATAGCGATGAAATAATGAATTGATAATCTACTTAAGGTTACAAAATGATTGCTAAACTTAGAAACTTTAGAAGAAAAAATTACACAAAGTTTTTCTTCCAAGCTTTACCGAGTGGATAGTAGGTGCTAAGCAAAGTTAGTACAAGCTAAGCAGAAACTCAATTGGTGCTAGGTGAAAGAAAATTCTAGTGGATGCTAAGGAAGATAGTCGATGCCAAGTAAAGTTTAGTTGATGTTAAACATTAGTAAACTTTATTTAATGCTGAGTGATTTTATAGTTGATGTTGAGCATCAAAATATTGATAATGTTAATGAGCTACATTATGTTAAAGATCGAAGATTCATTAAATCCAAGCCAACAAGTTTGTTTTCTTGAAACTTGTGAACTAGGAGGAAGATAAGATTGATGATCTAGTGGTACAAAAATTAATGTAAACCATTTTTAGGTGAATTCAAATGAATTCTAGGAGAAGTTTCTAGAAGAGGCAAGATATGGGGTAGATACATTCTATCTTACCTAATCCATCCAAAACCCTAAATTGGATGATGGAAAATGAGTGGGAAAATATCCTAATTTCCTATTTATAGGAATTTTAGGTCATGAAGCAAAGGAGTCATGTGGGAGAACCCAAGGAAGAGAAGGAGTAAAGGGTTTTGCTTCATTAAGTGACCCAAGAGAAGAGTCTACAAGGATGAACAAGCTATCAGAGCTGCAATGTATGAAGGCCAAGTAGAATTCAGGACTGAATAGAGATCTATAATCTATAAGAGAAGTTATATGTTGTATCAAATCAAAGCTCTACTATTACTCTCTAACAATTGTACCAATCTAGGGTAAATTATTTAGATTAATGTTGACCTAACAGTCATTTGTAAATCCTTTAACTAGGTGGCATTCCAAGTTAACGGCCTAAAGTCCTCTAACAAGGCTCACTTCTAATAGGGTGATTGAAACCCCTTAACAAGGTTGCATTTAACAATGTTTATTGTAACCTTTAATAGGGTCAGCCTTTCACAAGGAATCACTTCAGAAGAGTAAAGAGTAGCATGTTACTAGTTTTTTTTCCCAAATTGGGTTTCCATGTAAATCATTGTATTAAGTGTGTTGATGAATCTATTATGTTTCATGCTTTACATTTTTGCAAGTTGATTTGATAGTAACCTTAAAGTTTTAGGGATTGCATAATCTTAATGGATGCATGCATGGGTATAAATGCTTTATGGGTTCACTAAGTTGTGAAAAGTTTTATTTATACATCTAGATCTTGGATAACTCATTCATTGTCCCACCCCCTCTCATTTATTTTAAACAATTCCAACATAATAAACTACTAATGTCCATGTGATCAAAACTACTCATTTATCAAAAATTTTAGTAGTTTATTTTGTCATATATTGTTTTTTTTTGTAATAGTGCTAGTGGATTCTTTAGTAAACAAAGAAGCAAATGACATTAACATAAAGACATGCCATCATGACTAAACTCTTAAATAATTCAATTATAAGATTTTTAATGAGTCCTAAATGAATAAGGGTACTTCTCTTCCCATATTATAGTTAGAGAGAAATGATATTTAATTAATCCTTTCTCAATAGTACAAATGGGGATGATCACATATATTGTCATTAAAAGATTTTAAATGATTTAATATCTCATAATGGTAAATCTTGGAATTAGTTTTAGGGCCCCACTTTATCTAATCCTATATTTTCATATCTTAATTAAGAGGAATTTGAGTGAGTTCAAGGGAATTTTATAAGATCATTTTTTTCCTTTTTTGGGTTTTGTTATTTCTCTACATTAATTCATAGAAACTAATGTCTGTATCTTTCATGTTTATAAGCCAAGGAAAATGGGCTTTAGGGGGGAGTTCATCCTTAATTCTAGAGCCATATTCTTAAGCCTATGGATGATCTTGCAAGATGGGATACTGAATTGTTAATTGGTGAGACTAACTTATATCATAGATGCACCTATCATTAGAATGTGGACATTATGGGTTCCTTTGTGGCATGCATTTTTTTTGTGGATTTTAGAAAAGACCTATAAGTAGGTTTTTGTAGGGAGATGTTTAAATAAAATACCTTATGTTCGCTAGAAAATCTAGTTTATAATATAAATAGGAAAAAACTAAAGCTCTTACTTAGAGTTGTACATAGTTGTATATGTGAGCTTTCTAGAAGAACTAGAAGATATTATTAAGATACCTATTACCAATTTAAAAGTGTTAGTGAATAGATTTTCCTTTCAACAATTTTAATAAATTTCAAAATGTCCACAATAGTTGAGAAAATCTCATATTATTTGACTTTCTCTCTAAATTTCCTAAAGGTACAGCTCCCTTATTAGATTTGCAATGAATTCAAATTATCTTTTGCACTTTTACCTAAAAGTGCATAAGGATCTCTCGACTACTCTTAGGTAGTGAGATAAAAATCTATTCAAAAAACTCAAGGAAACATTCATTTTGAAATACTTGTACAGAAAATCTACTTGAGAAGAATGAATAACAACATAAACTTATATCATTCATCCAAACATCCTAATCGAAAATAACTTACAATAAAGAACAACAATCAAATACCTCGAACCAATAAACTAGAGTTCTCAAACTAATAGTGGTTTATACACTTTGAACTCAAAGTTTTGAAGCTGAATTCAAGATGATATACATTTATGTTAAACCTTCTGCATGAACATAGTCATTTGAAAGTAAAACATCCATATACTATCCTTTGATTACTGTATGAAAGTATCTACTTAGCAGAGTTTCAAGCTATCTATTTTCTAACTATCTATTGCTAACCCCTAAACCAATTCAATACCCTAACATTTCTAGCTTTTCCATACAAATTTGAAAGGCATCCATCAAAACCCAACCATTTTGGTTAAAACAAGAAACTGTTACAAAACAAGAAAGTAGTTTTAAAATGAGCACCAAAAAGTAATTGAAATCAATGGTTTAGTTCAATCATTGTCACATATTTTCTCCTCCTCGCCAACGGTATAACTTACTAGCTTCTAGCTTTGAAAGGTATTCATAAACTCTTGCATCACATGGGAGTGTGGATTCTTCAAGCTCAGCAGGCTCTACACATGTTTGTCTACCATTTGAATTCCTTTATCTTTAAACTTTGATGCAGCATCAAGTTCTTATTGAGACACAACATTAATTCAATACTTGCCAATGTAGTGAAATCATTGGCACTTGGTGATTCACCATCCCTGATTTGCTCCACAACTTCACTTAAGCTCTTCATTAGTGTCCCAACATCCATGTTCCCATCATTGAACTATAGGACCCCTATTGGATTAACTAGCTTCATATCCTTAAGGAGTTCTTTGTGCATTTCAGTAATTTTATTTTTTGTGCCCTACACTTCTTTAATTGTTTCTTTGTAAACTGACTCCTTCCAGCCCATGTTGTTCTTCATAATGAACAACATTTAGGGATCTACATTTTTCATTGGGTTCTCATTCAAGAACTTGATGACCCCAAGCCTCTCAACTTCAGCCACTTGAAAAACAACTGCTTGACATTGACATAGTTCTGTCTCCCAAGCTAGAAATAAAGTTTGGATTTCTCTTGGCAATGATTCTCCCTCAGCATAAACATTAACAAATTCTAAAATAATTTTGTTACCTTCTTTCACAATAGCATCCACCCAGTCCTTCATGGCATCAACTAGCAACCTACCCCTCTACATTTGATTCATTAATTATTGACTTCTCATAGAATTAGGATCAAACGGTTTTGGAGCTTGAACAATTGGAAATGCACCAAGGTTTATTAGTGAATCGATATATGTGGCCATTGTAGTTACCATGCCTTTTACCTCCTTTTTCTCTTTGCCATCATTTTCAGACTGTGTCAACATGTGATCGGCAGAGAATTTAAAGATATGGTTACCTGTGCTTCTATTAATAGTTCCCAATTCAATAGAGGTAACCTTGAAGCCTTCATCATAAATATCATATGATTCCCTTTTCTTCTTGTAGGTAGATATATCAACAGTGATCTTTCTAGTTATTAGGTCTTTGGTGAGATGAGCATTTAACTTCTTTACTTTTGAACCTCTAGCTATGTATTTAGTGATGATGTCTTTCACTAGTGTGGACACTGGTTGAAAATTCCTTTTCTTGCTGATTGTGCTAGATAGCCAAGAAGGAATAGTGGGGCTCATAGCCATTACCTGGGCATCTCTAGTAGGAGTTAGGAATCTGGGCTGATCTACCTTAGGAGCTTCAATGAATTAAACATCACCATCCACACCATCTGAGGGATTGAGGGCATCATTTGAATCCTACCACTAAATCGACATTCTCTCCTTCTAAACTTTATGCTACTTTAGGGCCTTACACTTGGATTGAGATCTAGTCTTTAGAGCTATAGTTTGCAAATGAAGGGGTGTTTTCTTCTATTTATCCTGAGCTAATGTACTACCTACAATAGGAGAAAGTGGAATGTCAGATGAAGATGATTCAGAAAAAGAAGCCACCCCTGAAGAGAGTTCACTAATAATTACCTTGCTCTTTTTCTTTAACTAGTCATCTATGAAGGTAAGTATAAACCAAGCCTACATGTTGATATCATCTTCTTGATCTTTATTCTAGTCAATAGTCAGAGACTTTAGTTCACTAGATTCATCCCAGCCAAGTTCAATTATATCGGAGCCATCTTCAATCACTCCCATTGTTTTGAACTTCAACTTGAAGGAATCAATTTGCTACAAAGTTAGCCTTGAATGATCTTTCCTTAGAACTTCTCCTTCATTCCTACAATCTTACCATGGACCTTCCATATGAGGAGTTGTTAGGGGGTGAACTTCAAGACCAAGAATTTGGACTGTGTATCCTTTACTGTTGAAGTTCCTTCTACTATGGTAAGAGATAAAATTAAACCCAAGCAAATTACTTCCAATAATAGACGCATTGGTCATACTACCACAAATCAATGAACCTAGTTTAATAGGGAAAGCTATTTCCCAGTCCTCCTGTGGTAAATTATCTTTTATAATAAAGAAAATTTTCCTACACATCTCAACCAATGCAAAATAGTCTAGAGCATATCGTAGCAACTTTATATGTTCTTCTTCAAACTTGCCTATCTTAAAGTAAGTGAACCTAGGGAACTATATGAAGTGACTTTCATATTGCTAGATTAACCTTTGGGCTTCAAGAGACAATCGAGGCATATGCATTTCCTTTAAAGACATATAAACCCTTTCTATTAGTAGGTCATGAACTTTCCTAAAATCTTCCAAGACTCTATCTTTTTGTAGTAGAGGGAAATATTAAAAAACTGTTATTTCTTCACTCCATACTCCATGAGGAAGAGGGGTAAGATCACAAGTACAGGCAATGCAATAACTTAAATAGGAAGCCATATAAAAATCCTCTTGGTATTCTTCAGCATGTTTGAGTTGAGATCTCATTGAAGTGGCAATGATCTTTTCCCAATCCATCCATTGTTCACCTTTCAAAATGATTTCTATATACCCATACATCCATTCTTCAAAAACAAGCACATCAGCTGAACCTTTTACCCTATGCAATAACACCACTAGATCATGACTATGGGGTTTGAGGTGATCTTTAGTGATGACCTTGGGTAGCCTAGAACTTTCACCATACATGGTTTTGGTCCATTTCCTAGCCATGGTATTGCAAAATTGATTTGAGGTCTCTTGGTATTCGGCCTAGGCTTGAACAAGGGAGAATGTAGAAAAGGTATTTTTTGGCAAATGCAATACAGAGGCAATAGTGTCTCTTGAAATCGCGAGTATCGCATTGCCATTTTTACTTATGATACTCTTGCTTTTAACATCATAGTGATCAATATAGATTTGTAGAAGTTAAAGACTCACAAAGGCTAGGGGAAAAGCAACAGCCTCAATTAACCCACTAGTTAGGACTTCCATACATCCATTCACTTCATTAGCATATTCAAGAAAATTTTCTTGTAAATTCTCCAACTTCATCCCTTGCAAATTCATATCTCAAATGATTGGCTTTCTACATTCTAAACTTTTGACATTACCAAAGAAAAGCAATACAAACCTCATTATTAATCAAACAACAAGGCTTCGAAAATACAAAGATTGCAGAACAAACAAGAATTGCTAAGTTCTCACCTATATTCTACTAAAAAATCAATGATTTTCTGTGTCTTCCTTTTATAGCTTCTTCTCCACACTTTCATATCTTTGCATGATAATCAGAAAAGCAAAGATAAGCAAGTTTTAAAAAGAAAGTACTTACATACGAAAGTACAGGCTCATAATATGGCATTAATGACACATCACTCTCTATTAACATTTGCACATTCAGAAGCCTTGTTGTATAAACTTTCCATTTAATAATTTCCTTTTTAGATGCATTGGTAATGATTAATTTTAATGTGACATCCAATCCCTTTTTTGATCGAAGATTTCCCACTTTCCCCATAATGATGACTTTTCACATTGGGAATAAAAATGTCCTTTTACTTATTATTTTATGACATGAGCATCAATTGCCTTGTAGGATGATGACACATCGTACACCAGACTTTGATACTACTAGCAAAATCTCACCATGAACAACTTTGAACTACTTTGAAGTAAAGTTCGAAGCAATTCAAAGTGATTCGAAAGAGATCTTGGCCAAGTTGACACATATCACCTGCTAGAAAAACTATTAGTACAAACCTTTGGTTGAACTAATTTGAACTACTTTGAACTAAGCTTCAAAGTGGTCCAAAGTGGTTCAAGGTAAGAAATATTGACCGGGGACCAAAGGGACTTCTAACAATTACTTCAAGAGATGATGAATACGCGAAGTGACAACGAAAAAAATTTAACAGAGGGATAGGCAAAAGTTGAAGGAAAAAAACTTCAAAAAAAATGGCGACTCAAAATACAACTAAGAAAAAGACAAGGCCATCTTTGACAGTCACTAGGGATAAATGAATATACACATTAATTTTTTGCTAAGGTGGATGAAGATATTTTATGTCTATAATATAATTTTTCTCTATCATTTTCTTAATTTTCAAGGTTATGTGGCATTGGAGGAGGTCAATAATCTATATTTGATATGATATAAGGTGATCCTCACAATAGTTTTGAAAAGTAGTAAAGGGAAAGAACCCATTGTAATCAATGACTCTATAGAGGATAATGACTCACACAAAAACCTTATCATAATTAGTCATATAGGCCAACCTAGATTGTTTTGATTAGTATTTTAAGTATTGTGTGTGTGTGTGTGTGTGTGTGTGTGTGTGTGTGTTTTATTATTATCTATATTTTTTGTAAAAATTATTATAGTTGAGTTTGGTTTTGACTTAGATATTTATTAGGACATATGTGAAAACTTTGAAAAATCTCAAATTTTAATATTTTCATGGTCTTTCTTGACATGAGGTTTCTATTTACCCTCCATGTTTATAGGTATTTTGATGATATTCTATGCATACATTTGTGTGTGTGTGTGTGTGTGTGTGTGTGTGTGTGTGTGTGTAATATAAACAATATATGTATATGTATTTTTTTTTTCTTCTACACACACACACACACAGAGATATAGATATGTATGTATATAAGTATGTATGTATGTATGTATGTATGTATGTATATGTATATGTATATGTATATCCATATTGATGTAGGAGAACATATGATAGATCTAGGAAGAAATAAGACTCTTGATAAGACCTAGTAGGAATAAAGAGTCATGCATGGGTAGTAGAAAAGTAATAAATGATAAGTAGTTAGTTTTAATGGTGCATTTATTATTAATTAGTAGCTAAAGTGAAAAACCTTGATTTAGAGGGATAAATAAGAATAGAAGGGTAGTTAGGCATGAAAATGGTCTAGGAATGGTATGAATACCTTCCATGGATCATTTGGAGACATAAGCTATGGTCCTACCTAGTCAAAGATGAAAAAATGTAAAAATTAACAATTTTACAAAAATTGCAGATTGACAATTTTTGCAAAAATTGTATCTCTTATTGTAAAAGTTGAAAATACGATTAGAAGTTAGAAGTTGGTTAATGTTGGTTCAGTTAATTTTGAAATGAGTATGTAAATCCCTCCAAGTCACTTTTTTACATTTGGAAGTTTTGGAGTTGTACGACTACATACAACAACAAAGCAAATCCATGGTAGTTGGAACGAAAGTTGAGGTTTTAGAATGACATGCGATTGAATTAGTGTTTTTTTTTTGGAATCTAGTTTTTACATTTTTAATACTTTTTTGTTTTGTTTTGGGTTGAATTTATTAACTATCCATTGGCGTACTCAACAAATCTTTTACTAAATCGCCTATTAACTAGCCAGTACTAGAGTAAACTTCACTAAATGGTGTGTACCAGCATTCCCCGCAATTGTAACTTCATGAAACCTTGAAGAGTACTATTAGAAAAAAATTATTATATGTTTTAGGAATGATGGATCCAAGTGTGAAGGTTCAAGAAATTTCGTTGGAAGCCCTAAGCTAGATAGTGTTGAACATGACTAGAAACTGAGAAGATTTCTTGCAAGGGTGAAGTTAATTGGTTAGGATGGGTGTAATGGAAAGGAAGAGGATAGAGTGAAGAAATTTTTTCTATAGGGAGAAACTCTGAATATTTCTATGAAATGAGAAAGAGGAGATTTTCTCTTGATTGGTTGTAATTCCTGATTAACCCTAGCAAACACTTAAAAATAGGGTTAGGTCATGTGGTAGGTGTGAAAGGGGTATCATAATCTAAAGTTTACTTGGATTCTTCTTGAGGAAAGTTTTTCACAAATCCAAATTTCATCAATTAGGAGGGCTAATTTATGGCTACTGTGCCTAATAGGATATTTTCATGAGTTTCAAGGGATTGTATGGAAACCTAATGAATAGAGTGTGGTAAATAGATTAAAATAATTCTAAGACACCCTAGGAAGAGCCTCCAACCCTTGCAAGAACCACTAAGTCATTAAGGAGGCCTAAAATGAAGCTTTTAGTTAGTATGCAAGCCTAGAGAGATAGGATATCCTAAGGGAAAAGTTGTCTCTACTTGATTAGAGTTAACTTTTGTAGTAGGGGATACCAAGGAAGGTTTATCAAGTTTATACATTACTCTAGACTACTCCTATCAAATTAGTATCAAATCTCATTTTATTTTGAGATATATTAGTATATATATGATACTGAAGGAGAAACCTCCATAGGATCCACCATGGCAACAAATGAAGAGTTGGATAAGAAGGTTCAGGAGGAGGATGTGGAAAAATTGGAGATAACACTTGAAAGAGACTCCCCAGATTGAAGCAGTGACCAATAAGGTAATGTACCAAGTAAAAGCAATAGGTTTTTGATGAAGAGGAGGCATCCACACCTAACCCTAAATTAGAAGAGGAACCATTTCTTAGGGAAATCAAGGCATTGAATCAGAAAGAATTGGAAGGAGTGCCACTTTTTATTTGAAAGTTGGATATAGACCATGTTGTAGAATGGTTCAAAGGCATGGAAAACTACTTTGAAAGTGAGAATGTGATAGAAGCCCAAAAGGTAAAGGTAGCCAAGGTGAGGATGAGAGGACCAACTCTCACATGGTGGTAATTCATTCAAGATGAAAGAGTGAAAGAGGGAAAGAAACCCTATGCAAATTGGAAGAATATGGTAAGCCAAATTCAACAAACCTAACTTCATGAAGGCTTTGAAGTACAGATTCATACCAAGAGGCAAAATCTCAAACAAAAGTATAATGATGTTGCAATTTTTACTGAAGAGTTCCAAAAACTATGCCTAAGATCCAAGGTGAAAGAAGATGAAAGCATCAACATAGAAAGGTATATTAATGGCTTGAGTGGAACATTGAAGAGGAGATTCAATTGTGGACTCTAACATAGTGAAAACGTGCTATCAGCTAGCACTTAAAGGAGAGGAAATGTTGAAAAAGAAGCAAGACTTCAGTAATAGAAATAGGGGAAAAGGCAGAGATCAAAGTAATAGGAGAGGTAAATTTGGTGGTGGAAGAGGCTAAGAAGCTAGACCCCAAGGGGGTAGTAAACCAAGTGAGAAGATTCATCAAAGAAATCCAAGATGAGGATTTAACCAAAGAGGTAGAGAAAATAATAGCTTTAGGGATAGAAATAGTAGTCAAGATAGAGGATCTTCATAGTTTGCCACTATGAAGTGTTACAACTATAACCAACTAGGGCATACCTCATATAGGTGTCTAGAGAAGGCTTCTACCTTAGGGGAAAGAAAGATGGCTTATACTCCCACTTGGTTCAAAAGAAGGCAAGAATCTTATGTTTAGAAGAAAATGCATTAGGGAGCCCATGAAGGAGGATCCAAGCCAAAGAACAACCCTGTTTAGGGTCAAATGCAAAGTTTGGAATAAGGTGTATAAATTTATCATTGACTCTGGGTCTATTGATAACATAATTTCAAAGGAAGCAGTAGTAAAGTTAAAACTTAAAAGACTCATTCACAATAGTCATATAGAGTCACATGGTTAATTAAGGGTCAACATGTAGAGGTGAAGAAACAAGTATGGGTTGACTTAAACATTGGTAGGTATAAGGATAGATCTTTATGAGATATATTTCCCATGAATGCATTCCATCTCCTTTTAGGGAATCCATGATAGTATGATAGAGAATCCTGATATGATGGCAAGAAGAATGTGTACAAGTTCAAAAAATGAGAAGAGTCCTATACTGTCCAATCTTTGTTGGAGGGAGAAAGAAACCAATTGGTTGGACCTAATAGCCTAATGGTAGGTGAGAAAGAGTTCCTAAACACCATGAATGAAGGAGAGGGCACATGGTATGCCATTATTGTCAAGCCACAAAATGTACTAAACACAATTAGATTATAGTTACATAAGGAAGTGCATGACCTGTTGAATCGGTTTGATGACATTGTAAGTGATGGGAAGCACACATTGCCACCTAACCGAGCTATCAATTATTAGATAGACTTCAAACCAAGAGAAATTTTTCCTAATAAGGAAGCTTATAAGATGAAACCTAGTCAACATGATGAGATAGCCAAACAAGTGCAAGAATTATTGGTTCATGGATTGATAAGGAAAAGTATGAGTCCATGTGCAGTGTCAACTGTCCTAGTTCCAAAGAAGGGGGTACTTTGATAATGTGTATAGATTCAAGGGCCATTAACAAGATTACAATTAGATATAGATTTCCAATACCAAAAATTTAAGACTTACTTGATTGTTTGGTCAATTTACAAAGTACTTCACCAAAGTTTACTTAAAGAGTTCATATCATCAAATAAGAAGTAAGGAGGGAAATGAATGCAAGAAAATTTTTAAGACTACTAAAGGGTTGTATGAGTGGCTAGTGATTACCTCTAGTTTGTCAAATGCCCCCTCCACATTCACGAGGCTCATGAATGAAGTTTTTGCTGATTACATGTGTAAGTTTATTGTAATTTATCTTGATGATATCTTGATTATTAGTACCACCAAAGAAGAGCACTTAAGGCATTTGAGTCTAGTTTTGAAAGGATTGTTTAATGTCAAGCTTATTGCCAACTTCAAAAAGTGTGATTTTATGAAGGAAGAACTGGTCTACTTGGGTTTTGTCATCACACAAGGTTAGCTCAAGATGGATCCTAGCAAGGTGGAGGCTATCTGTAGTCAGCCAACACCCAAGATAGCCTCAGAGGTAAGAAGCTTCCATGGTTTAGAACAATTTTATAAAAAGTTCATTAAGAACTTTAACCATATTTGTGCATATATTTTGGAGACCATTAAAGGTGGAGTTAGCGCCAAGTACAAGTGGACTGATGAAGCCACTAGGAATTTTGAATTGTTGAAATAAGAAATTCCCACTCAACCCATCTTGGTCTTTCCTAGCTTTGATAAGTTGTTTATTGTTGAATGTGATGCCAATAACCTTGCCATTAGAGTAGTTCTTAGACAAGAGGGTAAGCCAATTGCATTTCATAGTGAAAAATAGAATGAAGCGAAGAGGAAATATTCTTCCTATGAGCTTGAGATGTATTCCTTATTTCGAGCCTTGAGGAAATGGAGGCATTACTTATTTCCTAAGGAATTTGTTGTTTATTCAAATAAATAGGTCTTAAGCTTTCTAAATTTCCAAGATAAGTTGAGTCACAAGAAAATGAAGTGGGTGGAGTATATTTAGGAATATACCTTCACCATTAAGCATAAAAAGGAATTGCAAACAAAGTTGTAGATGCACTTAGCTATAGGTTGCTAATTGTACAACAAGTGCAAATTTGGAGTGTAGGAACTAAAAACTTCAAGTAGTTATACCCTGATGATCGAAACTTTTCCAAGACCTATCAATTATGTAATGACTATGCTAACCATTTTCATCATGAGTTATGCAATTTCACCTTGGAGGAAGGCCTCCTATTCAAAGGCAATCAACTATGTGTTCCTAGGGGATATATCAGAGAGAACTTGATCCAAGAGAAGCATAATGGTTTTTTGAGTGGGCATTTTGAAATTCATAAAATAATGAATTTGGTCCAAAGGTTCTACTACTAGCCTCCATTAAGTAGGGATGTGAAAAGGTATGTGGAATGTTGCATGGTTTGTCAGAAGGCTAAGGAAGTTGTCACCAATGTAAGGCTCTACCAATCATTCCCCATTCCTCAAAGACCTTGGGAATTTTTGAGCATGAATTTTTTGGTGGGACTTCCTAAAACCAAGAAAGGTTATGAAAATGTTTATGTCATTGTGGAAAAATTCAACAAAATAGATCACTTCATGCTATGTAAAACTACTCATGATGCATGTGCCATTGCTAATTTATTTTTTAGGGAACTAGTAAGGATACATGGCTTTACTCTTAGCATTTTGTCTAAAAGGGACACTAAATTTTGTGGTAAATGTTTTAGAATAATTGAGAGGGGGGGGGGGGGGGGGGGGGTGTGAATCAGTTATCCATGGTCTAAATGCCCTAATAATACTTTTCCACCAGTTATAGTGATCCCATTAAACTATTCATGCATCCAAGCTTAAAACAACCATCTCAGCAAGTTACAACAAATCAACATGCAGTAATAAAACATGCAAGATCAACACATGACATAGTGATTTACGTGGAAACCCAATTTGAGAAAAACCACCAATAACATGCTACTCAATTTTCACTCTTCTAAAGTGATGCACTATTAAAGGCCTGCCCTATTAAAGGTTTACAACACACTGTTAAATGTGACCTTGTTAGAGGATTTCACCAGACTGTTAGGAGTGGGCCTAGTCAAAGGACTTTGGAACATTCACTTGGAATGTCACCCTATTAAAGTATTTACAACATGGCTATTAAACCAACTGAAGTCCATAGGATTTATACTAACTGTTACAATTGCTAGAGAGTAACAACAAGGGCTTTTGATCTGATACAACTCACAACATATCTTGCTAATTTCAAATCATACTTCAGTTCAATCCTTTGCTTGGCTTTAATCACTGCAACTCTGACAGCTTGTCTTCCTATCAAGCTTCATTTCCTTGAGTCTTCTTGCTCATCATACCAATGCAATCATCTATGTGGTCACCTATCGAAATAGAGTTTCTATGCTCTCTTCCTCCTTAGCACCTTCTTCAGCACTTCATGCTTTCATACTTGACCCATCTTTTTTTTCTTCGTGATCTTAGGACTCCTTAAATAGAAATATGGAATAATTTTCTTGCTCGATTCTCCTTCTTCAATTTTAGGGTTTCAATAGATTAGGTAGGATACAATGTATCTGTCCCATATGTCATTTTTATCTAGAAACTTGGTCTAGAATCCAGTTCTATTCACCCAAAAAAAATTACATAGAGTTTTGTGCCACCATCTCATCATTCTTATATTCTATCTAGTTCAAAAAATTCTAGATAACAACCATGTCAGCTCAGATCAGGCAAATCTTTGACTTTTCAAATAATGTAGCAGCTCAGCACTTATTGACTTTCTGATGCTCAACACATGAACATAACTTGGGACTTGATCTTTACTTGGAACTTGATCTTCACTCAGCACTTGATCTTCACTTGGAACTTGATCTTCACTCAGCACTTGATCTTCACTCGGTACTTGATCTTCACTTGGCACCTGATCTTCACTCGGCACTTGATCTTCATGGGGCACTTGATCTTCACTCGGCACTTGATCTTCACTCGGCACTTGATCTTCACTCAGCACTTGTTGAAAATATTCTTGGCTTAAACTAGCTTGCTCAACTCCCTTTAATGAATTTAATCAAGCTTTGCAGACAGACATATGATGACTTCTTCTTCTACAGTTTCTAAGTGTAGCCAACCTCTTCATCTTCAAGTATATTGTCAATACATCACTTATCATTGTCTTAACTGATATACAATGTATCTGCCCCATATCTCATTTTTATCTAGAAACTTGGTCTAGAATCCAGTTGTATTCACCCAAAAAAAAATTATACAGAGTTTTGTGCCACCAGCTCATCATTCTTATCTTCTATCTGGTTCAAAAAAATCTAGATAACAACCATGTTGGCTCAGATCAGGCAAATCTTTGAATTTTCAAATAATGTAGCATCTTAGCACTTATTGACTTTCTGATGCTCGACACATGAACATAACTTGGCACTTGATCTTTACTTGGCACTTGATCTTCACTCAACACTTGATCTTTACTTGGCACTTGATCTTCACTCAGCACTTGTTGAAAATTTTCTTGGCTTAAACTAGCTTGCTCAACTCCCTCTAATGAATTTAATCAAGCTTTGCAGATAGTCATATGATGACTTCTTCTTCTACAGTTTCTAAGTGTAGCCAACCTCTTCATCTTCAAGTATATTGTCAATACATCACTTATCATTGTCTTAACTGATCTTTGCACTTCCTTACAAAACCATAACTCAACCTTTCCCTTAGGTGCTTTTGTAACATCTTATTGATTCTTCATCAATCAACTAAGTGATAGTGCTTGGATCTTATAAGAAATTTCCATTCCATAAAATAATAGGTTTGACATCAGTGACAAAATAATGATTGAACACATTCTGTAGCAACAATATCTTTCATACAATGATCTTTTTCAATCAGATTACAACAAATTTATGAGTCATTTTTTAAAGACTTTTGGGCATGTTACGTATAGAATCAAGATGCATGCAAAGGTCCCCATAGAATTGGGTGTGTGGGAAGGAATGCAAAGGCTCCTCCCAAATAGCCCCATGTGGCATACTTTGGGCACTAACCTCTCATTTAGATCTTCCTACCATCATCAAATGGATGGGTAGACAAAATTGGTTAACAAAAGGGTAGAGAAAATTGGCTAACAAAAGCTTGGGAAACCTTTTAAGGTGCTTGACTAAAGAGTATGGTTAGAGTTGGGACCACATTATTGTATAAGAAGATTATACTTACACTAATACTATTAATAGATCTACTAGGAATAGTCCTTTTGAAGTGGTGTATGGTGTGCATCCTAGAGGCATTCTTGAACTAAGGGATATGAAATCAGGTGTAGAGGTCAGTGCAGTGGCTAAAGACTTTACTCTTTCTATGAAAGAGGTTCATGATATGGTCAAATAAACTTTGGAGTAGAGTAAAACATAAAAGAAGCATTGGGTAGATGCAAGGAAAAGGGATGTCCAATTTGTAGTTGGATACTATGTCATGTGGTCCATCTTAATAAGTATACATTATCTAAAGGAGAGTCACACATAATGTAGATGAGAAAGGTGGGGCCATGTAAACTTTTGGCCAAATATGGAGCCAATGCATACCAAGTTTATCTACCAGGAAATATGAGCATATCTACTAGTTTTAATGTTGCAGATTTGGTAGCCTACAAGGGTCCCATTCCATCTTCTACTCTAGTAGAGGATGTAGACCTACAAGATATTGTAGCCACCTTTCTTAAGCCATCTACAAAAAAGCCACAAGATGAGAAGATTCTAACCTCTAAAGTTCACAAGGTGACTAGGAACAAGACTTAAATGAAGCATCCTGTAAAGTGGTAGGGAAAATTAGATAGTGAAGCCACTTGGGTTGCAAAGGAAAATTTCAAGAAGGGCATTGACCTTTCTCTGATCCACTCTTAAAGTCCTAGAAGAACTTGTCAACTCATTGGGGGTGTATGGTGTAGGAGCACCTAGGATAGATCTAGGGAGAAATAAGAATCTTGATAACACCTAGTAGGAATAAGGATTCATGTATGGGTAGCACAAATGTAATGCATGATAAGCAATTAGTTTTAATGTTGCATCTATTATTAATTAGGATCAAAAGGGAAAAAAGTTGATTTAGAGGGCTAAGTAAGAATAGAAGAGTACTTTGGCATGAAAATGGTCTAAGAATGGCCTAAATATCTCCCATGGATTATTTGGAAGCATAATCTATGGTCCTATCTAGTCAAAGATGTAAAAATGCAAAAATTGTCAATTTTGCAAAAATTGCAGATTTGACATTTTTTGTAAAAATTGTATCTTTTCTTGTAAAAGTTGAAAATATGGTTAGAAGTCACAAGTTGGTTATCAACAAGAAGATGTTGGCTCAGTTATTTATGAAATGAGTATGTAAAGTCCTCCAAGTCACTTTTATACATTTGGGAGTTTTGGAGTTGTACAGATGCATACATCAGCCAACCAAATCCACGGTAGTTGGAATGAAAGTTTAGGTTTTCAATTGGCATGTGATTGAATCAGTGTTTTTTAGGGTGTTTTTAAGTGGTGAATGTTCATAATTTTGTGAATTTTAGAAAAAAAAATCCTAGTAATTTGGCTAATAATTAAAGATTTAATGCAACCTAAACTGCCACATTTTTATTAAATTTAGTTCTAAAATATTTAAAATCGGTCAATAATTTATTTTATTAAACAAATTAAACTAAAAAATTCACTACAATATTCAATACATGATTAGATTTGATTCACCTAAATATTATATATTATTGAAGATATTAAAATTAATTCATCGATAATTATCATAATTATTAGTTACTTTAGGGATATATTACCAATATTTAGTTTTCACTATTGATTTAAATATAATGTAATTATCCTCATATTTTCCATGAGTTAAAACATGTTTAATTTTGATTTGTAATATTTCATGACGATTTGTGAACTTCCTATTATTATTGAGCCTCACCAATATTTTCTACTCAAAAAATATAATTCCAAAATAATCGCAATGTAAATAATATTTAAAATTAAAAAAATTGATAGATTCCCTAATAAAAACACTTTGGTTTTTCAAAATAATGAAATATTCATGAATAATTTATATCTTTTTCTAGAGGGGGGTTTCTTAAATTTTACCTTGATGTTTTTCTATGGAATCTAATTTTTACATCTTTCATACTTGT
>CM053792.1:847553079-847645579 GCA_028749045.1 Cupressus sempervirens
CTAATATATTCTACACCTTTTTAAATTAAAATTATTATATAATAAATGCTAATGTTAACTAACTAATAAGTAGGAGATAATTTCCAGAGCAAGTCAAATTGTGATATTGCTATCAGGATTTAACTGTGTGATTTTTGAGTCAAACTCATTCACCCATGATTCATGAGTATTGATTCAACATGAATTCATCTCTCATGAGAATAAATGGAACCCTTATCACACATTAGATCTAGGTGATACTCTCAAGGGTGAAGCACCAGGACTTCCCAAGAGGTCACCCATCCTAGTACTACTCCAACCTGAGCGTGCTTAACTATAGAGTTTCCTCCATGGTTAAACCCTAAGCTTGCAATCCCATTTGCAAAACCTTTACCAAGTATTGTGCCTTACAAACCATTCATTAGAATACCCCTTAAGCTCACCAATTGATAAGTAGGAGATAATTTACACAAAGAGTCAATTGTGATATTGCTATTAGGATTTAACTATGCATTTTTTGAGTTAAACTCGTTGACCCATATTTCAAACATTGTACTTAAGTGCACTAAGGCTGGAGTATTACTGGGATGGGTGACCTCCCAAGATGTGCCGATGCTTCACCCTTGTGACCATCACCTAGATCCAATGAGTGCTAAGGGTTTCATTAATTCTCATGAGAGGTGGATTCATGTTGAATCACTACTCATGAAACATGGGTCAATGATTTTGACTCAAAAAACACATCATCAAATCCTTATAGCAATATCACAATTTGACTTGCTATGGAAATTATCTCCTACTTATCAATTGATGAGCTTGAGGGGCTTTCTAATGAATAGTTCATAAGGCACAATACTTGGTGAAGGTTTTGAAAATGGGGTTGCAAGCTTTGGGTTTAAAAATGGAGGAAACTCCATAGTTAAGTGTGCTTAGGCTGGAGTAGTACTAGGATGGGTAACCTCTTGGGAAGTCTTGGTGCTTCACCCTTGTGAGCATCACCTAGATCCAATGAGTGCTAATGGTTCCATTTATTCTCATGAGAGATTAATTCCTATTTAATCACTACTTATGAAACACATGTCAATGAGTTTGACTCAAAAATCACACAGTTAAATCCTGATAGCAATATCACAATTTGACTTGCTTTAGAAATTATCTCCTACTTTTCAATTGATGAGCTTAAGGGGATTTCTAATAAATTGTTCATAAGGTACAATACTTGGTGAAGGTTTTACAAATGGGTTTGCAAGATTTGGGTTTATCCATGGAGGAAACTTCGTAGTTAAGTGCGCTTAGGCTAGAGTAGTACTCTGATGGGTGACCTCACAGGAATTCTCGAGGCTTCACACTTGTGAGCATCAACTAGATCCAATGAGTGCTAAGGTTTCCATTTATTCTCATGAGAGATGGATTCATGTTGAATCACTACTCATGAACCATGGGTCAATGAGTTTGACTCAAAAAATTTAATAAATAATAATAATGAGTAATAATATGTAAATTTTTTCGAAAGTATTTACACACTATAAGATCATTGAAAAAAATTCCCTTCCCTTGTCTTTAAAAAAAACATTGGTCCTCAATGCTAACCATTTTTTATTTATTTTACTTTTTCTTGTAAATCTTTGTTTCCTTCCTCTTTTGTACTTTTTGTTCTTCTCTACAGTTACAAACACAAGAACTAAATGAATATATGGTAATTATAAATGAGTTATTACTTATTTTGTAGCCCACCACAAGCTATTTGTGTTGTAAATGGAGTTGACAGTGATATTGACATAGATTTCCATTTAAGAGGGAACATCTACCTAAACCTCTTCTATTATGAATGCTTCATTACACAAGATACGCTAGTTGTTTGTAATTGAAAGTTTAGTCAGAACATCAATATTGTTTTCATAAATTAAACATGCACTAAAATAGAGGAAATATAGTCAACCTAAAGAAAACTAAACATAATTTCATGATATTTATTCTCTCCATAGCTGAGTAGAAACTAGAATCCAAGAAATTTCATGGCCAAAAACCCATTGCAAAAAGGCATGGAAAAGAGAACCTCTCAAATATATTTTGTTAACAATGACCTATAAATTGTATACTCTAGATGAAAATCATGAGTGGAGATTAAATTAATTTATATAGACCTCTTAAAGAACTTCATGAGAGATCCAACATATTGTCAAAAATACCCATATGCATATAGTTTATTATAGGGATAAGAGTGGTCATGTATAGAGAACTCTTTCACTAGAGGCTAATGGTATGTAGAGCACTCTTTCTAGCTATTTATCCCACATAATAAATGGACTAATAAGAGGGCTAACTAAAGGTGGGTAGAGATAGAGAAAACTAAAACCAAAATGTCAAATCTTTGTATTATTGCTTCTTTTCCTTATAACTACCTCTATTTATAGAGGTCTGAGAAAGATCTAGAATATGCACATTCATAGTAGGAAGGATTTGGAATTTATCAATAAAAAATCACATGTAAAAAGTGAAAGAGAATAGTGTACATAGGAGGGTGGTGGGAAGGTTCCATATTAAATTTGGTAGTTGGAATATTGCCCAAGATTGTCGATAGTAATAGAAATTACCACATGCCAACACTCCCCTCTAATTTCTACCATTAATTACATCAAAGTTTACAATATTCATTTGATCTCTTAAATATTTAAATTGTTCTTGTACTAATGCCTTTGTAAATATATCTGCCAATTGATCTTCAGATCTGTAATACTCTAAGTCAATTTCTCCGTTATTGAACAATTCTTGAATAAAATGATATCTAATATCAATGTGCTTTGTCCTCTTGTGAAAAATATGATTCTTTGATAGTGCGACAATGGACTTGTTATCACAATAGATTGTAGTAGACTCATCTTGCTCATGCATTAGATCTTTCAAGAGTCTTCGAATCCATACTGCTTGACATGTTGCTAATGTACCCACTACATATTCTTCTTTAGCTAAAGAAATAGTAAATGATAGTTTTCTTTTTTGATTCCCATGCCATAATACTTGTTCCAAGATGAAATTCATATCTAGATGTGCTCTTTCTATCATCAATACTTCTTACAAAATCACTGTCAATATATCCAACTAGCTAAAAATCATTTGAAGAATAATACGTTATGCCATAATTTAGAGTCCTTGCAATGGATCTTAATATTCTCTTTCCTACTTGACAATGTGAGCTCTTAGGTGAATCCATAAATCTAGAAATTACACTCACTACATACATAATATCAGGCTTAATTGTTGTGAGATACATCAAACTACCAACAAACTTTCTAAATTGAGTAGAATCAAATTCAGTCTCATTATCTTCTCTACTTACTTTTGTGCTCATTGTCATAGGTGTAGAGATTGGACTACAATTTACCATTCTAAACTGTCTCATAACATCTTGTGCATATTTATTTTGACAAATGAAAATGCCCTTGTCAATTTTTGTTACTTGAATACCTAGAAAATACTACATCAAACCCAAATCTATCATCTCAAATTCTTTCTTCATTGCCAATTTAAACATACCAATGGAAAGATCACCAATAAAGATCAAATCATCAACATACAAGAAAACAATCAAAATTTGACCTTCCTTATTGACTTTGTTGTATAGTGTTGGCTCACTAGTGCTTCTATTAAATCCATTCTTAATCATATATGAATCAATTCTGCTATACCATGCTCTTGGTGCTTGTTTCAACCCATAAAGTGCCTTCTTCAACCTATAAACCTTGTGTTCATGTCCTTTGATTTTATAACCTGGTGGTTGTTGCACATAAACCACTTCTTCCAAATACCCATTTAAGAAAGTTGATTTTACAACCATTTGATCAACCGTCCATTTATTTTGAGCTACAATAGCTAGTACCATTCTAACAGTATCTAGTCTAGCTATGGGTGCAAAAGTTTCATTATAATCAACTCCATACTCTTGTGCAAACACTTTAGCTAGTAATCTTGCCTTATATTTAGAAACTTCTCCATTTTCTTTATACTTAGTTTTATAAACCCATTTTACACCTATGCATTCTTTATTCTAGGCAAATCAACTAGTTTCCATGCATCATTTTTATCAATATATTCCATTTCTTCATTCATTGCATTAATCCATTTTTTTTCCTTGATTGCATCTTCAAAATATAGAGGATCTTGAGCAAATAAAGAAAATTTTGATTGTAAACCAATTTTGTTCCCTTGTTCATAAATCTCTTGCAAACTTTTAGTTTTATTTTTCTTAATCCTTGATCTCAATGATGCAAGTGTAGGATTAGAGTCATTACTTAGTTGTGGACTTGAAGATTCTCCTTGCTCATCTTCCATTTGTGTGTTTTCTCTGTGTGTACTTCTTGAAGGAGTTCCCCCTTACTCATTTGTTTGATCTACTTCATTCTCTTGGTCTTTTCCTTCTTGGTCATCATATAGTATTGGAGTTGTGCCTATAATTGTCTTGTCTATATTGCCATCCCAAGTTTCTTCTTCTTTGAACACAACATCTCTACTTATAATGACTTTTCTAGTTATAGGATTAAACAACTTATATGCTTTAGATTGTTCATCATAACCAATAAATACATTTTTCGCTCTTATCATCCAATTTACTCCTTGTTTCTTTAGGAACATGTGCATATGTAATACAACCAAATACTTTAAAATGGGAAACACAATGATGCTTACCACTCCATGCTTCTTGTGGAATCTTGTCTCTTACAATCTTTGTTCAACTCTTGTTTAAGATATAAACAACACAAGCTACAACTTCAGTTCAATATTCATTTGGTAGATTCTTACCTTTCAACATGCTTCTTGCCATCTCCATTATTGTTTGATTCTTTCTTTCGGAAACACCATTTTGCTGAGGTGTATAACTTGTAGTGAACTACTTCTTTATTCCATGATGCCTGCAATAATCCAAAAACTCATTTGACATGTATTCTCCAATGAAGTATTATCACACTTATTCAACCTATATTCATGATTTTTTAATGACCCAAACAACTCATTTATAGATAATTTTGACAAATCCTTAGATTCCTCAATTGCCACAACAATATTATCAAATTTAATAAACATGTTTCTTAAGATCTTTTCTACAATTTTTGATATGTTAGCTCATCACCATTCAACCCTATTTGATTAACCACATTCATAACTTGAATTGAAAATTGCTCTACTGACTCAGAATCTTTCATTTGGAGGTTTTCAAAATCTCTTCTTAATGACTGCAATTTTGATACTTTTACCTTGCTTATACCTTGATATGTTGTTTCAAGGATCTCCCATCCTTTCTTGGCTATTGTAGCTCCATTAATTCTTGTAATAATAGTGTCATCCAAACCTTGTTGAATAATTTGAAAAGCCTTTATATCTTTTTTCCTATTTTCCTTGAGTTCATTCTTTTCATCTCCAGTTAATAATCATTCATCCAATGGCTCTACAAATCCATTCATTACAATCTCCAATAACACTTGGGAACAAAATATTGTTTTCATTCCAAATGCCCAATGATCATAATTCTTGACAGAAAATATTGGAATCATAAACTAATTCATGCTTGATGCCACACTTTAAAACAAATACATTTTTTTTTCAAAAATACTTGAATTTCTAAGTATGGCAGCAGAATCAATTATCTTAATTAAAAATTATGATCTCTAACTTTTTAGAAAACTAATTACTTAAAACAAAATGCAGCTCATATGCACACACTCACCGAAGTGTCTCAACTTCAAAAATAAAATGCAATACCTTACTGTTGGACTGATCTCATATGTCTGCCACAAACATTGACAATGATTCCATTAAGAATTAACACCCCTTTAAGCTCACAAAATACCTTTTCTCTTCCAGCAACAATCTATTATTTTAGCTCCACAATCTGCCTGCACTGTGACTCCACAATTTCCTTGTGCTCTTATTCTACAATCTGACTATGCTCTGATACCACTATGAAGGTGGGCAGAGACAAAGAAAACTAAAACCACAATGAGAAAGCTTTGTATTATTGCTTCTTTGCCTTATGATTACATCCATTACAATTTCCTCTATTTATAGAGGACTGAGAAAGATCCAGAACCAATGCACATTCATGGTAGGAAGGATCTAGAATCGATCAATCAAAAATGACATGTAAAAAGTGAAAGAGAATAGTGTACACAGGAGGGTAGTCAGAAGGTTCCATATTAAATTTGGTAGTCAAAATATTACCCAAGATTGTCAGCAGTAGTAGAAATTACCACATGCCATTAGTAACGAGGTGTGAAAAAACCATAGCAAAGGTAGGGCATTGCAACCCCTTTATCCACACATTTCTCACCTAATTGATACGATATTGAAGGTAGTAGGTGCACAAGATGGAAAATCCATGATAATTTCTTGAGTTCACATGCCTATATTCTTTAATATTTATCTTTGTTTTAGGGTTTGTGTAATCACTAGAATCAATTTGTCTCTAATGTATAAGATCATACATATCTCGTCTCCAAATTAATAGATTGAAAATTACAGTAGTGTTTTGTAATGGGAACCTATTTATACACCCAATTTTCCTTGTACATGGCATGGTATTTTTATCTCTTCTACCTTATACATGTTATGTATTCTCGTGGATGGAGTGAATGGTTGATTTTTTTCTTTTTACTAATAATGAAGTAGTGAGAGCCACCAATTGAATCTTTTTAAAATGATAAATGGAAGAGTATAAAGGAGCTTATATACTCCAATTGTTGTAAGAAAGTTGTCCAACTAACCTTCTAAAAGACCCTAAACTCTATTCATTGTTCTTTGTTCTGTGCTGATCAACAAAAGACAAAATCTATTGTCTATTCAGTGCTAATTTACAACACACAAAATCTATTGTGTGTTCAGTGCTAATTTACAACACACAAGGATAAGTTGGTTGATCATACTGTTTTAACATGTTCTTCATGGGTTATTTTCACTTTTGAATGTTTTGTGCAATGCATATCATTGATTTTTGCTTTGACCAATTTTCTTTTTAAAGTTGTGATGATTGTCTACTCTGCCCTTCTCACTTTCATGTTGTAAACTAGATTTCTTAGTTGTCATTTTGACACATAAAGAAAAAAAAAACACGCATTCTTTTCAGATTTCATTATATGCACTTCGAAACGTACAAAACATTTTATCATTATAAGACCTAATATTTATATATAACTTGCAGAGTCATTTGTTAGCCCTCTGTTTCTATTTCATAATGCTATCTAATACCCTTTATAGTAGACAGACTTCTTTCTCCATATAGCTAATCTTTACATGTGACGACTTCTATCATTAAACTTTCGCTTATACAATTCTACTATTTTCAGTTTGCCCGAATGAAACTACTTGACATGGAAGGCTATTCACTGTAGCTACCGGCGTTGATGTTGTCGTCTGCCCGACCAACAAGGACCTGTAGAAACCTCGGAATTTGGGGCACAGGGGCTTCATTTTGCCTTCCAGTATCTTCACCACTTCTCTCATGCTCGGCCTCACATTCTCAGCTTCTTGAATGCACAGCCCGGCCACTACAGCAAGCTCTTCTAACTTCTTCAATGTCTGCCTCGCTTGCTATCCTTCCATCCACAATATCTCTTATGTTTCCCCTCAGAATTTGAGATGAAGCCCAGGTAGGAAAGTATAACCTACTGTCCTCAACTTTTAAATCTAAGTTTCTTCGGCCAGAAATAATTTCCAGCAACGTCATGCCAAAACTATACACATCCACCTTGGGAGTGATTGGAAGGCCGGAGATCCACTCTGGAGCCAAGTACCCTCGAGTTCCTCTTGTGGTCGTCAACACGCGGCTGAAATCTCTGCCTACAAGTTTTGCTAGCCCAAAATCTCCCACCTTTGGGCTGAACTCGCTGTCAAGGAGAATGTTCTCAGGCTTAATGTCGCAGTGAATGATGCGATCCCTGCATTGCTCATGCAGACAAAGTAATCCTCGTGCAGTGCCCAGTGCGATCTCAAACCGTGTCTTCCAATCCAACACCTTCTGTCCGTCTTCCGGCTGTGAGAAGAGGAAGGAGTTTAAGGAGCCGTTGGGCATGTACGCATACACCAGTAACCTTCGTGAACGTTCTACGCAGAATCCCCACGGCCTGACCAAATTAACGTGCTGTATTCTTCCAGTTGTGATTATTTCTGCACGGAATTGTTTTTCTTGATGCGATGAACCCTGTAATCTTTTGACAGCAATAGGCGTGCTGTCTGGTAGAGTTCCTTTGAAGACAGAGCCGAAAGCTCCACTACCCAGCTCATGCTTGAAATTCCCCGTTGCAATTCGCAGCTCTTTGTGACTGAACATCTTCAGCGACACTGGCACCTCCTCTTCTACGTTTTCCTCCAATAGTCTTCTACGTTTTCGTAAACGGTGCGCGGCTAACAGAGAAGCAAAAACAGCACAAAAAGCTGCAGCCGCAGAGAGAACAATTATAAGCGAAACAGCACAAAAAGCTGCAGCCGCAGAGAGAACAATTATAAGCGCAGGACCTTTGTGTTAATTATTGTTAGTTGGACAGCTGTTATTTCTGACCCGGAAATAGCAGCACTATTTATGGATAGCTTGGACAGCTGTTCGTCCTTATCTATGAATAGCGGTTGTATTTATGGGTGGTTTGGACAGCTGTTTGTCCACTTGCCAAAAAAATTAGTAAATGGTTATTATTTACTAATTTTAGAGATTCCCTTTTGGACACCTTGCAACCAATTCTATTATTGGCTGTTGAGTTGTCTTAATCTCAGCCGTTGGTTTGTTTTAATCTCGGTCGTTGGTTTACCAACGAGAGTAGTATAAAAAGGGGTCTAGGGGGCATTTGGAGAGGTATGCAGGAAGCTTTTGGAGAAGCAGTTTGCAGTGTTAGCAAACAGTCTTGCAGTATTAGCAAGGAAGCTTTTGGAAAAGCAGTTTGCAGTGTTAGCAAACAGTCTTGCAGTGTTAGCAAACAGTCTTTTGGAGAAGCAGTTTGCAGTGTTAGCAAACAGTCTTGCAGTGTTAGCAGTGAAGCTTTGGTGAAGCTGTTTGCAGTGTTAGCAAACAGTCTTGCAGTGTTAGCAAGGGCACAAGAAAGAAGCGTTTTGGAGAAGGAGTTTGCAGTGTTAGCAAACAGTCTTGCAGTGTTAGCAAGGGCAATAGGCAGGAAGCTTTGCAGGGTTAGCAAAGAAGCTTTGGAGAAGCAGTTTGCAGTGTTAGCAAACAGTCTTGCAAGAAGCTTTGGAGAAGCAGTTTGCAGTGTTAGCAAACAGTCTTGCAGGAAGCTTTGGAGAAGCAGTTTGCAGTGTTAGCAAATAGTCTTGTATGAAGCTTTTGAAGAAGCAGTTTGCAGTTGTGTTATTTTTCAATATTAGCTGGGAATTTATTTTCAGCAGTTTAATAATCATTTGTGATAGGAGATTAATAATCAGTGACTGCAATAGTTTGATTTTTCACATGGTATCAAAGCATTGTTAAGGGTAGAAGAGTTTTGCCCTAGGAAAGAAATTTTGATCTCTTTAGATTTATTATTGCTTTAAACCCTTGAGATGGCTTCAGCTGGTTTGAGAGATCAGGATAGATTGGATGGTGCCTCAAATTTTGGTGTCTGGAAGGCCAGAATTTCTTTATTGTTGGAAGAGAATGGTATCAAGGATTATGCTACCAGTGGTGTACCTGTACCAACGGATGCAACACAGCTTGCAGCATATAGGAAGGACGATGCCAAAGCGAGGAGGATTATCCTTGATGGTGTCAAGGATCATATTGTTCCACATATCTCGGAGCTAGATACAGCAAAGAAGATGTGGGACGCCATTCTAAATCTGTACCAGAATGCTACCACTAACAGAAAGTTGATTCTCAGAGAGAAGCTAAAGAATACCCGGATGAATCAGGGAGAAGACGTCACAAGTTACCTCACCAGGCTCAGACTTGTCAAGGATGAGTTAGCAGCTGTTGGAGATAGCCCTAGTGATGATGAGCTAGTGAGAATAGCCCTAAATGGGTTTACTAAACAATGGAGTGTCTTTGTTCAAGTTGTCAGTGGACGAGATACTTTACCGAGTTGGGATCGACTATGGACTAATTTCATTCAGGAGGAGTTTAGACTAAGTCTTGTCAATGGGGCCAACAAGAGTCAGAAAAATGAGGTGGAACAAGAGAACGTTGCCCTAGCGGGTAAAGGGAAAGCAAAGAAGGGATCTAGCAAAGGATCAAATTCACAAAGTGAAAAGAAGAAGAAGGACCTTTCTAAGGTTAAGTGCTTTGGATGTCACGAGTTTGGCCACTATGTCAATGATTGCCCAGAGAGGAAAAAGGGTAAGAAGCAGGTGGCAGCTTCAGCAAGTGCAGAAGAACTCTCCAGCAGAATGGAAGATGAGTTTGCACTCATAGCTTGTATGGTTAGCTCAACCTCACAGTGTGTTTGGTATATAGATAGTGGGGCGTCATTTCATATGACAGGAGTTAGAGAGTACTTCTCCAGTTACAAGGAGGAGGACACCAACATCCAGATTTCTATGGGAAACTTGTCCAAACTCAACTCTGTTGGGAAAGGGACTGTTCAATTTCAGAGGGAGAATGGAAAGATAATTCCTCTTCATGATGTGTTATATGTGTCGGGCTTAGGTATGAATTTGATTTCTGTATCTGTTCTTCAGGATAGGGGGTATAATGTACTCTTTAGAAGGACACATGTGTTGATTAAGCACAAGGATTGGAAATCACCCATAACTATTGGAGTTAGGAGTGGTCGCCTTTATAGATTGCAGTTTGATACTCCTAAGGCACTTATGAGCAACAATAATCTTAGAGATCTTGGAGAGCTATGGCATAGGAGGATGGGCCATATTCATCATGGAGCACTTAGATTGCTTCGTGAGACCGTGATAGGTGTTCCGGAGGTGAGCACAGAACATGACGATACATCTAAGGAGAAAGATGTAGATCCCACTTTATATAGACAGTTGATTGGTACGCTTATGTATTTGGTCAACACTAGACCAGATATAGCATTTGCAGTAAACTCTCTTAGTCAGTTCATGGTTGAACCAAAGAGAATGCATTGGATAGTGGCTAAGCATGTGCTACGTTACTTGTGTGGTACAGTCGAGTATGAGATCAGATATGTTCGAGGTGAAGGTATCAGGTTGATAGGCTATACTGACGCAGATTGGGCAGGAAGTACAACAGACAAAAGGAGCACTTTAGGGTGTTGTTTCAACTTGGGATCAGGAGTTGTATCTTGGTTCAGCAGGAAGCAGAAGTCTGTGGCTCTAAGTTCAGCAGAAGCAGAATACATAGCAGCTAGCATGGCGACATGTGAAGCTATATGGCTTCGGAAGTTGTTAGTAACCTTGTTTGGTCAGAAGGTTGAGACTACTATGATACATTGTGACAATCAGAGTTGCATCAAGTTGTCTGAAAATCCAGTGTTTCATGATAGGTCTAAACATATAGATATCAAATATCACTTCATCAGAGATTGTGTACAAAGGGGAGTTGTTCGACTACAATACATACCTACAGATGAGCAGGTAGCAGACATTCTGACGAAGGCTTTGGGAAAGGCCAAATTTATCTTCTTCAGAGATAAGATGGGTGTCATGCAGAACAGCTTCCTCGCTAAGAGGGAGTGTTAATTATTGTTAGTTGGACAACTGTTATTTCTGACCCGGAAATAGCAGCACTATTTATGGGTAGCTTGGACAGCTGTTCGTCCTTATCTATGAATAGCGGTTGTATTTATGGGTGGTTTGGACAGCTGTTTGTCCACTTGCCAAAAAAATTAGTAAATGGTTATTATTTACTAATTTTAGAGATTCTCTTTTGGACACCTTGCAACCAATTCTATTATTGGCTGTTGAGTTGTCTTAATCTCAGCCGTTGGTTTGTTTTAATCTCGATCGTTGGTTTACCAACGAGAGTAGTATAAAAAGGGGTCTAGGGGGCATTTGGAGAGGTATGCAGGAAGCTTTTGGAGAAGCAGTTTGCAGTGTTAGCAAACAGTCTTGCAGTATTAGCAAGGAAGCTTTTGGAGAAGCAGTTTGCAGTGTTAGCAAACAGTCTTGCAGTGTTAGCAAGGAAGCTTTTGTGAAGCAGTTTGCAGTGTTAGCAAACAGTCTTGCAGTGTTAGCAAGGGCACAAGGGGAGAAGCTTTGTGAAGCAGTTTGCAGTGTTAGCAAACAGTCTTACAGTGTTAGCAAGGGCAATAGGCAGGAAGCTTTGCAGGATTAGCAAGGAAGCTTTTGGAGAAGCAGTTTGTAGTGTTAGCAAACAGTCTTGCAGTGTTAGCAGTGAAGCTTTGGTGAAGCTGTTTGCAGTGTTAGCAAACAGTCTTGCAGTGTTAGCAAGGGCACAAGAAAGAAGCGTTTTGGAGAAGAAGTTTGCAGTGTTAGCAAACAGTCTTGCAGTGTTAGCAAGGGCGCAGTGTTAGCGTAGGGATAGCAGTGAGAAATATCAGCGGGAGAAATTAGGAGGTTGTCGGAGTTCTGCCAGTGTGAGGCAAGGAATTTTGTATCTCTTGATTTGCTGAAGTTTAATATAATTTCTCATCTGTAGAACTGGTTTCCCCTTAGGGGTTTTTCCAGGGACAATTTGTCCGAAAATATTGTGTTGATTCTGTTGCGCATTTCTTTCCGTATTTTAAGTGAAGTTGCAGTTGTGTTATTTTTCGATATTAGCTGGGAATTTATTTTCAGCAGTTTAATAATCATTTGTGATAGGAGATTAATAATCAGTGACTGCAATAGTTTGATTTTTCACACTTTGATCCCTCGCTCTGATGTCGAATGTTGCAATTCAGAAACCGCTAACCTAATGAGGAGGGATTGGACCTTTGACGAAACACCCATCCCCAATAAATCCCCAAACCAGAGTCTACAAATGGGTGGATCAGAGATACCCATAGCAAAAGCTGTGCAGGAGCAATTGCTGAGACAAACTTCCTGGCAGCCTTGCTGTGTCAACTTGTTGTTGACTAAGACAGCTTTCCTTTCAGGCAAATATTTGTTCTCGGCTTCTAAGAAGTCGTCCGTTGTGCCTTCTGTGACAGATTATTGTAGGGGTTTTCTGCGAGCACACCCATTTGACCACCAACCGTAAGAGCTGTTCTTGGGCCCGAAGCCGTGGACACAACTACACACATCATTCGCATTGCAGAGTCAATAGCCCCCGCAGATTTCACAGTCATTGCATTGATCTCGGTACGTGGACCACCTCAGACTTCATGTACCATCATCCATCGAGCGAACGGCTTAAACATCACCATCGAGAAGTAGAGTTCAACTTCGCCCTTCTCGTTCAGCAGGAAACGCCCCGTGATCATATGATCTATCGAATTTAGGCCAAAATGAATGTATATCTTCCAAGGAGAAAGCTTTACACATGACGCTTGAACTTTTTTCTGACCTTCTAATTCGGGAACCTTAGTGAAATAATTGTGTCCGAATTGTCCAATGCATTCTCCACTGGACCAATATGGAATGGTGTTGTTGAACACCAACATCAACTGTGTCTTTCCTGGAGACGTGTCCATTCGGAGAGAGAAGTGCCCACTTGATGGATCCGAAGAACTCTTCCAGGAAGTTACGGTCATGCCTTTCCAAATCTTCACGCCAGGCAACAATGTATCTGTCGGATCTGCGAAACTCTCCCAAACAATCGCAGACTCGTTGTGGCCGTCGAGCATTATGAAATTGCCAGACTCCATTAGCACTGCTCGTGATCCTCTCTGGCCATTATCAATCGACCAAACTGACTCGCCATTTCCATCAAATAATCTGAGATGACCATCCCTTGAAACTTTTAGAACTCCAGGCTTGTTTTTCACAGGATTGTCTCTGTTAGCCACCAAAACTATGGCCTTCTGAGAGATGGGAGCATACCATATGCCAATATACCAATTATTCGTTCCTCTGGGACAGAAAAATCCCAATGCAAACGTGCCATTCTTGGAAATTAGGGTTTGATTTCCACTGAGCGAAGCCCCTAGTAATGCGCTACAATAATTACAGTAATAGCTAGGAATAGGTGCTTCTTCCCCATTTCAATTACCAGGACTTTTGAATGCTTCTTAACAATTGTATTTTGGTGTTTAAATAGATAATAAGCAGGCTACGAACGATCGAGCGGTAGGGCTAAAGTAGTGCCGTAAACGAATTCAGAAATTAGACTGCCTCTAGAAAACGTCCAACTCTAAGAAATTAAGATACTACCCAAGTAAAGTCTGTCTTCATTACGCATATTTTCATCAAAAAATTCTCTTCCAACTTTAAAAGGAGAAAACAAAGTTTTCAAGATTCTAGCGAGCGTTAAATGAATGTAAAAGGACAAAGTTAATAACTTTAATTTTCTTAAAAACTTGTGATATTTTTATATGCATAACAGTTGTTGATTTTGATTTAATAATTTCAATGTATTACATCAAATTTTAATATAGAATAAAAGAATTATTTTAGATTGGACATTTTTAAATAAAATCAATAATTTCAATTTTCATATATGTACACTAAATATAAGTCTTCAAAATAAAATTCTATAATTTATTCTATAAATATTATAGAATAATTTATTAAAGTTTAATATTAAGAAGAGTGCATACATAATTTTGTTTTCCTCTATTATAAATATAAATCAATTTTAAATTTGAACTAAGTAGAATCAAAATAAACGCATTGTGAGAAATGTGCAATCTAACCATTTCATCTTTTGTTATTTGTTTAAATGAAAATAGACCTTTCATTTCAACTCACAATTTTTATTAAGCCGAGAGGATTTTTACAGTGGAAGCATTCATCAATGTAAACATTTGGTTGTTTTAATAAAAATTTACGTTTACTTGAATGTTTTATAAAAGGGTGAGCTGGTAGAATGATGAGTTGATAGGTCACACTTATTTACATTTTAAGAATTAATAGTAATTTATAGTCTATCCATCTGTCCATACAACTATAAAGAAGATGTTATCTTGCATTTAATTGTGTAACTCTAAATATTGAAGAGCCACTTGATAGAACTAATAAAGAAAGATACATAGATAAATAAACTTCTTATTTTTTAAATTGAAATTGAAGATGTTTTTAAAGTAATGAAAAGCTTTCTCTTTTTCTAATGTGAATATTAGAAAAAGAATCTTTTAGTAAATATGTAAATAAAAAATTTATAATAAGTTATTATTTTTTATATCTTATTTTTAAAAAGTTCACAAAAGATCTAAAAAAGCTTATAGGAAAATAAGATATTTCTAAATTTTTCCATTGCATGATATTTGTAAATTATTTATCCTATATACAAGATACAAATTGCTTTAATGTCAAATGAATCTATTGTGCTAAACACATTGCATCGAGAATGCTACTAGCTTATATATATTCAAAGGATATCTCTCAACTTATTATATATATATATATATATAAGCTAGTTATATTGGCCCTACAATCTCTTCTAACAATATATTGAAGAGCCACCAAAGTTGATTAAATGAATTTTAACTCTATTTTGACTCTTCAATTTTATATTTATTTATGTGACCATATATGTGAATTTTGTGTTTGGAGCATATAGTTATCAATTGTTTTTTTTCAAGCCTTTATTAAAATGTATTAATAAATTGATAGATATAATCTTTTAACAATTTCACATTCTACAATCTTCTACAAATATTTCTCACTTTTATAATATTTTAAATTTTATAATTTCATAAAATAAAAGCTTCAATTAACATAGGCCAAAGATACTTTGGAATAAAAATAAATATTAATTATTATTTTAAATTTTTATGATTTCTATTTTTTACTATTCATAGAAAATAATAAAATCAAAATTTATAAATATCCTGTAGAAGTGCAAAATTTGATGGACATGACTTTTTACATTCGAATCTAAAATTGAATTAAACAATAACTGAAATCTCACATTTAAGGCCTACATGATCTAGTAAATGCCTACAGATGGAAAAATTTAAGTGCCCCCTACCCCCCGAAGCATGATTCCATCTCCGACTCTTCTAAAAGTGATGTCAAACCTGCAAAAGGGAAGAGACTGCCCCAAGACACCAAGCCTATCCCAACCCTCTTAGCCCTTCTCATATCTCCAACACCCTCGAAGCTACCCTGGCTCAAAATGGGGGGAAAGACATCACATCACCCAAGAAAGAAACTCCTAAAGGTGGGGGGAAGAAAGGAAAGCATAGCCATGGACATAATCATAGTAAGGCTCAACTAGATAGGCTTGAGTAGTCTATGAGGGACCTGGTAGACAATCAAACTAGTATCTAGTAGAGATTTGATACTTCGGTGGAATTTTTCACCAAAGTCATGCATTCTGCGGCCACCAACCTTTACATTTTAGGTGAATGAAGAGGAGAAGGCCTTGAGCAAGGAAAGTGAGAAAACCCACTCCATGTATGGGATCCGTGCTTGAGGACTAGTTGAAGACTATCTTGGACAAACCACTCAAGGTGGAGGGGGAGGACATGAATAAGGATGCATCTAAGAAAAAGAAGGATGATCATGGACAGAAGGAGGGTAGCCAACCTTGGGTCTAGTGTTAATTTCTATTTTTTATGTTTCCCATGACTATGAACTTGGTACCCTATGGGGTTTTACTTTTTATGCTTTTGTTGTTTATTGAGACTAATAGCAGTGATGTTTTTAGGTGTTGTTGGTTTATTTGTCATTTTTTTTGCATTTTTGTTTAAGGACTAATAGTACTATTAATTCAATTATGGACATTATGTGTTTTTGAAGTTTAAAGTTGATATCAGTTAGCTAACTAGGAGGTACTCTGATTGACCTACAACCTATTTTGTACTCCAGAACCAGCCCCCCATTTTTTAAACTGCTATCTAATGCTTCAAAAACTAAATTTTCACATTTAGTTTAAGAAAGTTGATGGAAGAATTTGATGGATATAACCTTTTAACAATGGACAAGTTTTAAAAAAAGTAAGAGCCTATAATACAATGGTAACTTGTGAGCCTCTTATGTTCAAGGTCTAGGGTTTGAATGTACTTGATTTTATTACACAATGATAATTAATTACAATAAACAATACTAAAAATTAATCTAGGCTTCAAAAATTATTTTAATTAATGTGAAAATTTAATCCATTCAAGAACTTGTGTAAATTGGTGCTAGCATGTGCTATTGTAAATTTATATTGTTTTAGACTTTTTAAATTATTTTCTAAAGTAACGTGTAAAACTTTAAATACAAAAATGAAAGCAATGACTTTTATTTATGCTCATTGGTTAATAATTTGAAATTGTAAAGGTGGATTTTAGGGAAAGCTAATTAGTTTTAAGGCAATTTCTTCCATCCACTACCTCATTCAAATTTCCAAAATGTTATGAAAAATATTGAAATAATTTTATCTTCTACTATTACATAAATATATTTCTAATAACTTTTAAATTCATAATATTAATACAAAGTATTTATTACATACATTTAGATATATTATGTAAATGTTATTTTATATATTTATATTATATTTTCACATATTGCAATTACTTTTATTTATGTATTATATTTCTATAATCAATTCTATTTCTACACTATATTTTTAATTAAATTTTTAATATTAAATATTATAATTATAATGGGAAAATACTAGCCACTATATGGCACTTGTTATTAGTACTTGTAGATGGGCTAAGTACTATTATGATATTTTTAGAATTTTATGATTTAACTAGTGATTAAAAGTTTTAGTTTCTATGTGATACTATTAATCATTTTTAATTTTTTTTTTATCAAACTAATATGTTGTGCATAGAATAGATGCACAATTTTTAACTTTACAATTTTAGGAAAATATTTTTCTAAGATTCAATTAGGTCATTTAGCTTTTATATTGGCCAAATTTGATCGATTGTAAAAGTAATATTTTGGAACAATTGTTTTTATTAAGCTGAATGTGATTCATTAATGTTTAATATTTTTTTGAATGTAATTGAGTTAGTTTAGATTTTGATATTTTATTTTTGTATTTTTTTATAATATATTTTTTGTCATTCAATTAAATATAATATAAAATGTTATTACTGATACTATAAAATCATTTTAAAAATATTGTTATTATATAAATAGTGTTATTTACATATTCTAATTAATTTATAATATAAAATGATATATTTGCAATATATATATATATATAAAATCATATAACATTTTTATTAATTAAAATATTTTTGTATTATAATATATTTATTAAATTTAAATTTAATTTATAAAAGCTAAAGGAAAGTTCTAAGTTGGCTTTCTGTATATTATTCATTTCTTATTTGGAAGGAAAACTTGCCAATAGATGTGGATGTTGTTTTAGCAAACATAGAATCTAAATATATCTTTCTCATGTAAATATATTTCAATTGATTACATATAATTAAAAAATATATTTTATTTTATTTGAAAATGATATTCTCATAGAATAAATGTAATTTGAAAAATATGTATCCAATAATACAACATTTTTAATAGACGAGGGGTAAATTGTGAGCTCCAATCAAGCTTAACAAATTATAATAATTATTCCTAACTTCATTCTCTTTCCAACCAATCCAAAAAACAAAACTTTTTTTATAAAATAGAAAAGAAAATTCAAATGATATTCTATAAAGTACAAATCCAAATTATAATTTATTATTTTCAAACTAAATTGCGATTAAAGGAAAAAAGAAAAAATCATAACTACAATAAAACATAGAAAATCAAAATATATAAAACTAATGAAAAATGTGAAATTTAATGAAGGTGACTCCTCTAATTTTGCCTTTTATATAAATGTATTATAGTTAGATAGTTTTAGTATAAATTTTCATCTACTTTAAATTATGAAATTTAAGCTTTTAATATTTTGTTAATTCAAATTTTAAATATATAATTTTAATAAATTTTTATTTATAAATTTAATTAGACTTATAATTTTTAATAACTTTTCAATAAGGTTAACTTAAGAAATTTAAAATTTGATAATTTTTAATGAAAAGTAATTAAACAAAACCTAATCACATTGTCTTATTTTAAATGAAACTTCCTCGATAAGAACTGCAGTATCATTGTGTTACTTTCTATTCGGTACCTTATGGGGGTTTTACTTTTTATGCTTTTGTTGTTTATTGGGACTAATAGCAGTGATGTTTTTAAGTATTGCTGATTTATTTCTCATTCCTTTCTGCATTTTCTTTAAGGACTGATATTACTGTTAATTTGGTTATCAATATTATGTGTCTTTTGAAGTTTAAAGTTTGTATCAGTTCACTAACTAGGGGGTAACCTCTGACTGACCTACAACCTGTTTTGTACTCTAGGGCTAACCCCCAATTTTTTTGGTTGCTATCTAATGCTTCAAAAACTAAAATTTTACATTTAGTTTAAGAAAGTTGATGGAAGAATTTGATGGATATAACCTTTTAACAATGGACAAGTTCTAAAAAAAGGTAAGAGTCTATAATACAATGGTTACTTGTGAGCCTCTTATGTCGAAGGTCTTGGGTTTGAATCTACTAGAGTTTATTACAGAATAATAATTAATTACAGTAAATAATACTAAAAATTAATCTAGGCTTCAAAATTTATTTCAATTAATGTGAAAAGTTAATCCATGCAAGAACTTATGTAAATTCCTACTAGATGTGCTATTGTAAATTTTAGGAAAAGCTACCAAGTTTTAAGGCAATTTGTTCCATCCACTACCTCAATCAAATTTCCATAATATTATGAAAAAATATTGAAATAATTTTATTTTCTACTTTTACATAAATATATTTCTCATAACTTCTAAATTTATAACATGAATACAAAGTAGTTATTACATATATTTAGATATATTATGTAAAAGTTTTCTTTTTTTGATCAGTAAATGACCAAGACCATGATAATATATTATTAATAATAAAATAATTATAGTAGTGTTCCACCATTCAAACATGCACTAGTAAGAAAGAATGGGAAAAGAAAACCTCCAATCTAGCCCGAGACTTTTTTCCTTTATTATTACATCATAAAAGGGGCATACCCCATTTAGAATATCCAAATAATACATTACAGTGTAAAAAACTATTTACATCAGCATTAAAGTATAGCTCTCTTTTGAGACCACCACATTCTCTTGGCAAGAATTCCACCTCAAACATGCATAAAGCCCAAATGCGATAATCCCTGTCTAGCTATCTTGCATTAAAACTTGTTAATAATGGATAATATAAAGTAGAGATAGTATTTTAGCCAAAACTAAGTCAAGAATGATAAAAACCTTGATAAATTGCAAATACAAAGACATTAATAGATACATACATTATCTCCTATATATCATCTGAATAAAAATAGGAATTATTTATAAGGACATGGAGGAAATAAAACCTATATATGGCCTAAAAAAGAATCCAAAAGACTTCAATAACTTATTACAACTGAAATACAACTGCTAACTATACCTAAAATAAATATACATTGTCCATACCCTTTATTCATAATCTGATCAATGCCACAAAACCACTAATCAAACAATTAAATGCTAATCTAGATAGATGCCAATATTATAAACCAAAAACAACAATATAGTAAAAATGAGAAGATAGAATAAATAACAAAGAAAAGGAAGCTTCTAGCCTAATCTTTAAATAAAAAGGGATGAAAACCGATGACAGTCCATGTAAAGAACAATATAAGCCTTCATAGTTGTCACCAAAATATTAAATAAGAATTGCTACCTCATGAGGGGCAAGCATAGAGTATAGATCAAAAGGAATAAAGAGAAATCCAAAGTTCAAAACTAAAAGTAATGGAGAAAAATAAAACCACTAACAATGAGATATATCTTAGATAGGAGAAATATCATTAACAAGTTGGAGATTGACACCATCGACACCTATATTTTCTAAATGATCTACCTTCGTATTACGTTCATGGTAAATGTGAAAAACTTGACTATCATCAAATCGATCTAGAAGATCGAGAACTTCACCTAACCTAGAGCTGAGGACCCAATTGGGGGTAGTATGTTTCCTGATCACATTTAAGATAATCTGAGAGTCACCTTCTATGATGTTTCTTGTCACCCCAAACTCATGACATAGACACAGCCCCTTTTCCAAAGCTTTTAATTCAGCAATATTGTTGGAGGTGGGCCGAATAGACATAGCTTTTTTCACTATCCATTTACCAGTGTCATTGCTAATGATACATCTAATTCTTGCCATACCTAGATTTCCTCTAGCTGCCCCATCAAAATTGAGTTTAAACCATTGCTTCAGAGGGGGAGACCATTTCCAACTCTCTTTGGCTTCTTTTCTTTTTTGAGGTCTACTAGAGGGGGATTGATCAAGTTGGCCCAATTCTTTCTCATGAGGCTATCCCAAATAGAGAAGGATTCCTCCTCTTTCATACAATTTCTAAGATGGGAATTAGTTACTTCCACTATGCTTGCCTCAATTTTAAAGATTAAATCCTCAATTTTTAATTTAAAATCTCAAAAAATGTGCCTATTCCTCTCCTTCAAAATTTCCCATGAAATGATTGAAGGGAAAATGTTCCAAAGTTTACTATAAACACCTATGACTAATTTAGTAGGCTATCCTTTAAAGAGATGAAGGAAGGACATTGGCAATGGCGTAGACCACCCCAACATAAGTATAATCCATTCCCAACATGTTTGAGAAAAAGGACATATATATAATAGATGGTCCAAATCTTCACTATTGTGTTTAGATAACACACATCTAGATGGACCTCGAACTCCAAATTTGCATAGCCTGTCTACCATCAAAATTCTATTTTGGAAGGCTACCCATAAAAAGAATCCTTGTTTGGGAAGACAAGCCAAATCCCAGCAGAGTTTGAGTGGGATATCTACTTTATTCCAACTTTGTGAATGTAATAAAGCTTTGGAACCATCTTTCACACTATAATTACCATCATTTGCAGCAGCCCAAATAAGTTCATCTTTCCTCTTTGATTGCTTGATTACCTTATTTGAAAAAATATTTTCAAAGGCCTCTATGACAACAGGATCTACTTCCATCCCTTCCATAGATTTCCAAACCCATTTATCACCACCTTCCGAAGTGATTTTTGTCTTATAGTTATTAACTTTAATACCCCATCAAGAGACTAACTTATCCTTGAGCTCCTTAGGGAAGGTTCAAGAGACTATAGGAGAGTGACCATCCCAAGAATCTTCCCAAAATAAGGCCTCATCTCCCATGCCAACATCCCAGGAAAGAAACCTATAAATGAAATCACAATATTTTAGCATAAAGTTCCAACTTTCAGAACCCCTGGGAGGGTTTTTCATTCTAAAAATCAATAGAGGATCATCCACATTGAGATATTTATTACATAAAATCTTTTCCTATTTTTGATCTCTTTCTTTGTAAAGTCGCCAAACAATTTTTTCTCCTAAGGATTCATTTTTCCATTCTACATTATTGGTCCCAAGTCCCCCCATATCCTTAGGTTTACAAATGTTTTCCCATTTGATAAGCACCAACTTTTTGCTCTTCACAATCTTTCCAAAGAAAATTCCTAAGTTTGGAATCAAGTTTGAGATGATAGCTTTTACAAAGAGGGAGGTAGGAAAGGGGAAAAATAGGAGTGACAAAAAGAATAGAACTGATTTTAGTAGTCTTTCCTACCTTTGAAGGCCATTTTTCTTTCCAACCTCCAATCCTAGTGTCCATTTTTTCAAAGGTGTTATGTCAAACCTTACTAGATTTTGAGCCCTTCTCTAGAGCAATGCCTAGGAATTTTCAAGGAAATTGACCTTTTTTATAACCCATGAATTTACATATTTGATATTCTATTTCTGTTTTAGTATTTATAAAAAAGATTTCAGATTTGGCCTCATTTACTTTTTGACTAGATGCCACCATATAGGATTTTATGATGGCTTTAAATACCAAGGCCTCTATAATTGTACTTCTTCTAGGTAGAATCATATCATCAGCATATTGTTGACGCATGATCTTGGGCATATTTTTGGCAACAGTAATACTTGAAATTTTCTGCTTATGATAGGCATCAGACAAAGCTCTCTTAGAGGCTTCTACCATCATGATAAAGAGGGAGGGAGATAATGGATCTCCTTGCCAAATACCCCTTGAAATTTTTTTAAAACATTTAGGTGTCCCATTAATAAGAATTGAAATTTTAGGCGAAGAGATGAATTTAAAAATGAGGTTTATCCATTGATGAGAAAATCCAAAAGCTTCAAGAACCTTACACAAGAATCGCTAATCAACCATATCATAAGCATTTTGGATGTCTAGTTTCATGAACATGCTAGGTTCTTTGCTCTTACCTACAGAGTGAATTATTTATTGAATAGTAATAATGCCATCAAGAATAGATCTCGCAAGAACAAAACCTATTTGTTTCTCAAAAATTAGCTTCGGGAGAAAACCCTTAAGCCTATTAGCTAGTATCTTGGAGAATATCTTATAAATCATTTTACAAAGAGAAATAGGCCTGAAATCCCCCACAAACTCTGGATCATTCTTTTTGGGAATCAATGTAAGAAAGGAATATTTAATTTCCAATAACAAAGCTCTGCCATTCCTTAATGCTTCAATGGATTTCCATAAATCTATCCCAGTGATATACCAACATTTTTGAAAGAAGAAAGCCTGAAAACCATTAGGACCTAGTGATTTACATGGGTTCATATTAAATACTACCGATCTCACCTCTTCTAGGGTTATAGGTTTATTTAAAACCTTGTTATCCTCTAATGAGATTAATTTAGGGATAAATTTGAGCATCTTATCTTGTGCCTCTCTATTTGACCCTTGGTAATTATTTAGAATTTCCTAGAAGTGTGCTACGGAAGTATTCACAATTTCGCTCAGATTCTCAATTTGTCTACCCAAGTGGTTTAATACTAATTATTTTGCTCTTTGATCTATTAAATAGGGTATAATTATGAAAAAAAATTGTATTCCAATCCCCTTCATCTAACTATTTTTATCTAGATTTCTGTCTCCGAAAAATTTCTTCTTTGGATAGTATATCCTCCTATTTAGCAAGTAATTCTAATAAATAGCTTTCATTGTTCATCCCTTTCTTAATAATTTCTGAAATTAAATTTCTTAGTGGATTTTGTATATCTATTTTTTCTTTGAAAATGTTATTAAAATGCTCTTTATTCCATCCTAAAATTTTCTCTTTTAGCATCTTCATTTTGGAAATAGAAACAAACACCTTGGAACCTTCAAAATTGTCTTGCACCCACCAATCTTTGATGTTCTTAATAAAATTAGGATCTAAGAACCGCATTTTTTCACATTTAAATGGATTCCTTATCAATTTTATTGGTTCTATAAATTCTAGTCAGACTGTAGTGATCAGACCCAGCATTTGGTAAAATGGATGATTGAACATTAAAGTTATTATCATTAAGATCACCTATAATAAAAAAACCTATCCAATTTTTCAGAAATATATGCAAAATCTTTCCTCCTATTATTCCTGGTAAACTTCCCATTATTAATAGGAACATTGATCATGTTATGCTTATCATACCATACTTTAAAATCTAAAGAAGATTGTGTGAAGATTGTGAAAGATGTTGAATACCACCTACATTTTCTGATAGATCTAAAATAGTTTTAAAGTCTCCTCCTACCAAGAAAGAATTACCCTTATAATTATTTATAAAACTACTAATTTCTTCCCAAATAGTGTTTTTTTCCATATAACTAGTTGGACCATATACATTAATTAAAATGAACTACAAATTTGGCTTTAGACTTTGGACACTAATATTGATCCAGTTGTTACTTCAATTTAGACAACCTATGGATACCTTCCTAGGATTCCAAAATATTCCCAGACCCCCTAACATGCCTACAGATTCTTGGAGGATGGAACCCCATAGACCTAACATTTTATCTAGTTTCATACCTTATGCCTTATTTAACTTAGTTTCTTGAACTAATATGATTTTCAAATCAAATAATTTAAGATTTTGTTGTAATAACCTTTTCTTGCTAGGGGCATTTATGGCCAATGTTCACCATTTTTTCTTATTTCCAACATTTACAACTTATTATTATTGTTATGTAAATGTTAATTTATATATTTATATTATATTTTCACATTGCAATTAATTTTATTTATGTATTAAATTTGTATAATCAATTCTATTTCTACACTATATTTTTATAATTAAATTTTTAATATTAAATATTATAACTATAATGGTCAAATGCTAGCCACTATATAGCACTTGTTATTAGTACTTGTGTATAGGCTAAGCACTATTGTGATATTTTTAAAAATTCCATGCTTTAACTAGTGATTCAAAGTTTTAGTTTCTACATGATACTATTTATCATTTAAAATTTTCTTATCAAACTAATACATTGTTCATAGCATAGATGCACAATTTTGAACTTTAAAATTTTAGGATAATATTTTTCTAAGATTCTATTTTGTCATTTAGCTTTTATATTAGCTAAATTTGATCGGTTGTAAAACTAATACATTTGGACAATTGTTTTTATTAAGGTTAATGTGACTCATTAATGTTTAATATTTTTTGAGTGTATGTGAGTTAGTTTAGATTTTAATATTTGATTTTTGTATTCTTTTATAATATAATTTTTGTCATTTAATTAACAATATTATAAAATGATGTTACTGATATTATATAATCATTTTAAAAATATTGTTTTTATGGTATTAAACAAGCCCTATTATTGGAAATTTGTGATTGATTGTATCAATAGTAGAATTAGTGCTTGGAAGGTTTGTTGGTTATCCCTCTCGGGTAGGATTTTTCTTATCAAAATTGTTCTTGCTACCATTCCTAACTATTACTTCTCCATTCTACAAGCCCCCAAAGGTATCATCTCTCAAATTGAAACTTTAATCTGCACCTATTTTTGGTCAGATAATATTAATGGTGAGAAGAAAATATCACTAATTTCTATTCATGCCATGTCAACCTCTTATAGAATAGGAGGTGTTAGACTTCCCAACATTACCAATAGGAATAGTTATTTTGGTGCTAAACGTGTTTGGGAAATGTATGAAAAATCCTTTGCCAAATGGTGTCACCTTTTGCAGAGAAATATTTAGATAACTTGGAACCTTCTAGAGTTCTTAGTATGTTAGACCTTCAAAAGGGGTCTTTCATTTGGGATTTCATGATGGCTTCTTGAGAAGTTATTACATCATTCATATGATGGCAAGTGAACAACAGCGACAATGTTAATTTTTGGTTTGATTCATGGATTGGGTTCCCCCCTTGCCACTATCGATTCTTTAAAGGATTTTTCAAACATAGTGGTTCAAGCTTTGGGGACATCTTTTTTTACTTATGTCTTAGATATTCATAGGTTTATAGGGCTAGTCATTTGGCAAGATCCCTCAACTCTTCCTATATCCCACAATCAGTTTGCTTCTTTCAAACAAGTCCTAGTTGAAAGGAATGTCTTTATGTCTAATCATCCATATTTCCTCTTTTGGGTTCTAGCTAAAGATGGTAAATACTCTATTAAACTAGGATACTTGGCTCTCCAACACAACCAATATAATTAGATCACATATTTTAAGAATTTTCCTTAGGGAAAAATCAAGCCAAGATCAAGAAGCACAAGACAAGTACAATAGTGACCAAACAATGTAGGATCAGAATAATGATATGAGAATGAATAATGTTCTCAAATATAATTGATATAATAGTACACTAGGAGTGCCTGAATATAAAGGCCTCTAGAAAGCTTCTAGAATATATAGGAGTTAGCAATATGATAAGCCTCACAACTAAGCACATGTCCACTAGGAGTGGATTATCCTCCATTAAGCACAGGAGTTTGTGCAATGATGAGATGATAAGCCTACAAAGGTGTTTCATGTAAAATTATGTTTTAGACACCATGTGCTTAATTGAGAGTGTGACCAAATATGTTGTCTACATGACAACTCAAGTTGATTATGCAAACTTCAGTGTTGTAGACATATCATGCTAAAATAGAGTTGCTTACCTAAGAAATAATAAAATATTGCATTTATCCTAAGTAAACTTAAGTGAAGTGTAAATAATAATTATTTACACTAACACCCCCCCTTAAGTGCAACATAGGGGAATGCACTTAAGCTCACAAAAGCTATGATGAAATGCATAATGGGTCTTAGCTACTAGGCCATGTTAGATACCCAAGTACAAATACAATAAAATTCAATGCAATGAAATCTCTTTGCAAATGGAGAAAGAGGGAAAGCCTCATTGGAAAAATCCTCCTCCAAAAAGATAGATATGTACAATAAAGAAAGATGCATGTATGGATGTAGTAATCAAGACCCTCCATTATGACATACATTATGCAGATACAATAGGGAATTCCTCCATGAAATCCCCCCCTTAGTGAAGGATCTGTTGATGATGAGTGTTTGAAGATAGAAGAAAATCCAATGCCAAAAAACAACATTTCTCCCCTTAGGAAGAAGATACACCAAGTATAGGTGTAAATATACTTCCCATTGTGGATATGAAGATGGAAGAGGGATCCAGATGTAGTATGTTGTGGATGTTGCACACGAAGTTTGCTCATATGTCAACAAGTCCTTGATGAATGTAGATGTTGTGTACCAATCTAGTGAATGCCCAAAATAAAGTGGCAAACAAGGTAACATATCCATGTATGAAACTAAATCAACCTCTAAAGATGATGAAGCATCCTGATAGGAAGATGTAGGAAGAGAAGCAATGTTAGCTCCCTTCAATGATGTAGGAACACCCATCATAGAAGCTCCTTGATGAATGACGAAGCTAGACCATGAAAGCTGAATGATGGTCCTTTGTTTGGGAAGAAATGGTACCATAGATGTAGTAGAGAATGCTCTCCAACTAGTAGGAAGAATCCTAAGAGAATGTGATGTCTAAGGAAACTGGAATACAATCTCCAAAGACTGATATGACTCCTCATAAGTAAAAGAGTCCTTCTCCATCTATTGTATAGGAATGTCTACAATCATGTTAGAACGATGAAGTGGTTGAGGGTCAGAGTGTGCCCTCACAATGAGTGAAGAAGTCTCCTCAACAAAGAGAATATTGATATCATCAACGATGTCTCCCACATCTTCACTGTGAGACTTTATGAACAACCTTGCAATGTCTGGAAGGAGGTCATCTGATGAAGCTAATGTAGGAGGACATGGTATATCCTATTGTACTAAATCAAGAGCAATTATGGCTAGAACTAGATTAGTAGAATCAATAGGAGCTTCAGAATGTGGAATCTCATGTGGAGTTGAAGTTACTATAACTGGAGTGACTGAAGATAGAATGTCTTCTAGAAATGGAGGAATTGTAGCATCTCCATATTCTTTCCAAAGACCTATCCAAATGTCATAAGGATGTTTGAACTTGTTAATGACATCAAAGCAATATCTATTGACACTGAAATAAATGACATCTAGAATTATTTTAACATGTGGCAAATCGATAGAAGAGTCCAGTTCCTTGAAACATAGATAAGGAAATATTTCCTTATGCTTTCTTCTTAAATGATCCATTATCAAGGCACTCTATTTCTAATAGTTCCTCTTTTTCAACCTCGGTCTAACACTAAACTGACATGTGAGACAAGACTGCATGAGATCAATGTATTTACGCACACCCCAATATGAAAAAAAAATCAATCAATCCCCCTAATGCATGATTTGGCACTTATACTAAATGCAATTACAATGGGCCACTTTGTCAAAATGGACTTAGTAGGTCAAGGTAAACTTTAAGAAACTCCCCTCTAGAAAAATATATCAATTATTGGTGAATCTTTCATTATTTTGAAAAACCAAATTGTTTTTATCGGCAAATGTCTCAATTTTTTATTTTAAATATTATTTACATTAGCGATTATTTTGGAATCATAATTTTTGAGTAGAAAATATAAGTGAATCTAAATAATAATAGGAAGTAAGCTAATCATCATGGAATATTACAAATAAAAAGTGAACATGTTTTATCTCATGAAAATTATGAGGATGATTACATTATATTTTAAACCAATGATGAAAACTAAATATTGGTAATATATCCCTAAAGTAACTAATAATTATGATAATTATTTGTGAATTAATTTTAGTTTCTTTAATAACATATAATATTTAGTTGAATCAAATATAATCATGTATCAAATATATGGCAAATGTTTGAGTTTAAATTTTTTAACAAAATAAATTATTGAGTGATTTTAAATGTTTTATAACTAAGTTTAATAAAAATGTGGCAATTTAGGTTGCATTAAGTCTTAAATTATTAGCCAAATTACTAGCAAAAAAATTTTAAAATTCACAAAATCATGAATATTCACTACTAAAATACACCCTGGACTTCTAATTTTTTTTCTTACAACCTCCTTTTATAATTCAAATCTGGAACTTTACAATGTAACTCATAAATATAATAATTTTGAAGCAATATCACACAAAGAAAGGACCTATTTATGAAAGTGGTATTTTTTCCACAGAAGCCTATAATCTAATTGCAGATCAAGAAAGCAAACTAAAAATTATTCACTTTCAAAATGTAGGATTGGATAGGTACACTCACCAAAAAATGCAATTTCTAACAAATTTGTGCACCAAAACTAGAAAATAATAGCACTACTAAAAGGTTCAAGAAATTCTAACCAAAATAAACAAAATTGCACCTGATTTGGAGCATGGATAACTAAGATATGGCCTCCCAAATTTGGACTATCAAATCAAAACTAAATCTAGAGAGGGGTCTGATCAAGAAACTATGTGGTTAAATTTGACATCAAAACAATCATCACAGTAGTGTAATTTAAACTAAGAATGATGGTCAAATGACCGTCAAATTTAAGATAGTGAAATGCTTATGTCAACAAAAAATCAGCCCTCCCTGATGATGTGAGAGGTGATTTCACTACTGACATCAACTGATAGATGGGTATCGATGTGTGACGTGTAACTGCTTGCATGGATCTGACATGCCACCTAGTTTCACTAACGTGTCTAAGGGTGACATAGGTATATGGAACTAACTTGGCTGCTATCATGGGATAGACATGGTGAGGGTGATGTTAGACCTACGTGTCATTAAGTGTGCAGCTAAGTTGAATCTACATGGAGGGGTCTACAATGCGTGGTGGTGTCGCATACCACTAACTTTGTTGTCAAAGATTAGTGCAGACATTGGAGGTAAATAACAATGATGGATTGCTATTGTCAGCTGGTGAGGGTTTTAAAACCACCATAGGGGGATGGCCAGAGAAGTTGCAGATAGCTCCCAGATGTATAGTGGGTGATAGTAGGGCCTGTAAATGGATGCAAGTCACCTGAGGAGAACCAGTGGTGGCCAGGTTTTGATGAATGGTTGGTGTTGTGTGGGGCTTTAGTCCCACATGCACTAAAAAAATGAATATTGTAGCTTTTAAAAATAAGAACCCACAAATGTTTAAAATGAATGCAATGACCACTGGAGTGTGGTGTTGCTGATTTGACTTGGTCATGCAATGTATGACCACTGCAATTTGGTAAGAATTGCTTGGAATATACCACTGTGATTGTTTAAAGATAAATATGTGTTGAATCAATAAGGAATATTCCTCTATAGGGGTAGGGGTTTGACCACCTAGTTCATGCCAAAAAAAATTCTCTGTAGGCCTAAAAAAATATTTAAAAACGTAAATCCAAAAATTCCAAAAAATCATAGAATAATGTTAGAGAAAAATAAATGTAGAATTAAAACAAAATAAATGTGTAGATCTAATAGATCATACTATACATGAAAATAAGGCCTTTAGGTGTCAGTTTGCAAAAAAAAAATTGCCTCAAATTTGACTATGGCCCAACATAGGCAAATTTATAATCAATTTTTACCAAATCAATGCTCTAGACACAATGGTCAGGTTCGCTTTGGCTCTAGATGCTACTAGTAGTTGCAGATACTCTGGATCTAGATCAAGGTGTCCTTAGATAGATGAAGCAAGAATGGTCTCCAATGGCTATGAAATGATGCCTCTATTACTCTGATTCCATGTAAGAATTTACCGTAGGGTAAAATCAAGCCAAGATCTAGAAGCACAAGACAAGCATAATATTGACCAAATAATGTATGATCAGAATAATGATATGAGAATGAATAATGTTCTCAAACATAACTGATGTAATAGTACACTAGGAGTGCCCAAAGATAAAAGCCTCTAGAATGCTTCTAGAATGTCTAGGAGTTAGCAATATGATAAGCTTCACAACTAAGAACGTGCCCACGAGGAGTGGATTATACTCCATAAAGCATAGGAGTTAGTACAATGATGAGAGGATAAGCCAAAAAAGGTGTGTCACATAAAATTATGTTGTAGACACCATGTGCTTAATTAAGAGTGTGAAAAATTGCGTTGTCTACATGACAACTTAGTTGATTACGCACACTCTAGTGTTGTAGACACCATGTGCTAAAATAGAGTTGCTTAGTCCTATGTTGTCAACATGACAACTTATATGAGTATGCAAACTCCCAAGTGTCTAACCTAAGAAATAATAAAATAATGCATTTATCCTAAGTAAAATTAAGTAGAGCATAAATAATAATTATTTACACTAACATTGTTTTTGAATTCTGCTAGAATAGCTCAGTTCTGCCAAAAGCAAAATGCTTTGCATGGATTGCACTAAAGAAACAAATTTTAACTAGTAATCATCTTCATAGATTGAACATTTCTAATTCCTTTAACTATGTGCTCTATCTACAAGTTATAGGAACAACATATCACCTTCTTTTAAACTACCCTTTTGCCCAAGATTGTTGGCATTTTATCCTTGATAAGATTAATTTCCATATGTCATTACCTAATTCTCTATGAGATTTACTCCAACCATGGCCAATCTTATACTCTGAATCAATTTTTTTCATGTCTTTAAAGTGCGTCCCTACATCTATAGTATGGGAAATTTGGTGGGAAAGAAACAAGAGAATTTTTAAACACACATCATCTCTGATACCTCAATTTTTGGAAGAATTAGAGAGATCAATTTTTGAGCTTGTTAATACTTCAGTAAGTAAATATAAGGGTAAATATGTTTTTTCTCCTTGGGATGGCTATGTTATTTAGAGTTATAAGGGTCTATTTTTTCCTTATCTTCCTGCTCCATTGTGTCCATCCAAGATTCCTCTTACCTAAACACAAACCAAGTGGATTCCCCCAAGTGAGGGTTATTTCAAACACAATTTTGATGGGGCTTCTAGAAGAAATCTTGGGAACTTTGGCTATGGCATAGTCAATAGAGATTTTAAAGGTCATATGATTACAACAAAATCATCTTCTCTCCCTCAGTATACTAATAACAAAGTTGAGGCCTTGGCCTTTCTTTTTGGTTTGGAACTTGCAAAATCACTTTCTATATCTAAGTTACATGTTGAAGTGGATTCATCCATTACTATTAATGTGTGTATTAAACATCATGTATATAATACATCAAGTATTGTTTCTTCTTGATTCAATCTCTAAATGTTACATCATGCATACTTATAGAGAAGGAAATCTTTTAGTTGATTATCTAGCTAATTTGGGTACTGGTGGGGTTTATATTAGCTCATTACTTTCCCCAATTAACCTCCTTGATCTCCCCAACTTGGTTAATATTATGACAAAATAATAGGTTTAGAATAAGGCTAAGTCCTCCTCATATTTTATTTGATAGTAAATCATGACTTCTCTATGATTTCACTTTTTTTTTTTCTTTTATGGATCTCACTTGTTCTTTTCATATATTGTATGTAGGTCAAGGTCTTTGATTGCACTTGCATTAGATGGCTATCTAATATCATGGTCTTAATTGAAGTTTTGGATGTAGATTAGTGATGGTAGTCTCTGTGACAATTTTTGGTTGGGCTCTTGGTCTTGTCTCTAGCACCAATCAATGAATTGTATTCATATGAGTTTTGGGCTCTTTGTAATACTATATTCTCAATCAAGGAATCTCTAGGACAAGATTCATTAATGTTGATAGATACTCTCTCTTGATACAATATTTCTTCTTGTGCATCCCTTTTTTGTATTAAGCAACGACCAGAGTTTTTCTTTTATAGTTCTTTTCATTGGGAGCTTTTTTGAACTAGTTATTATTAATATAAATATAATGTTTTGCAAAAAATAAATTAATTTATAATGTAAAATGATATATATATATATATATATATATGTGCAATATAATATATATTTTTTAAATTAATAAAACTATAACCATATAAAAAATTATCAATTAAAATATTTTTTTTTATTTCAATAAATTTATTAAATTAAAATTTAATTTATATAAAAAATAAAGGCAAGTACTAAGTTGGCTTGTTGTACATTGTGCATTTGTTATTTGGAAGCAAAACTTACCAATAGATGTGGATGTTGTTTTAGTGAACATAGAATCTAAATATATCTTTCTCATGTAAATATATATTTCAATTGATTACATATAATTAAAAAATAATAATTTTAGTTGAAATGATATTCTTGTAGAATAAATGTAATTTTAAAAATGAATATCCAATAATATAATATTTTTAATAGACAAGAGGGATAAATTTAGTCAAACTTAATAATTAATAATAATTATTCCTAACTTCAATCTCTTTCCTACCGATCCAAAAAAAACTTATTTTAATAAAATAGAAAAGAAAATTCAAATGATATTATCACAAATATCTCTTTCAAAATTTCTACACTCATAATCATACTCCCCATTATTTTATACTTATATCTATAAAGTACAAATCCAAATTATAATTTATTATTTTCAAATTTCATACTCATACTTCCCATTATTTTATACATATATCTATATAGTACAAATCCAAATTATAATTTATTATTTTTAAACTAAACTGCAATTAAAAGAAAATGAAAAAACCATAAATATAGTAAAACATAGGAAATAAAAATTTATAAAACTAAATGAAAACATGAAATTAAATTTTTTTTGACTTTTTCTCTAATTTTACCTTTTATATAAATGTTCTTTAATTAGATAGTTTAAGAATAAATTTTTGCCTACTTTAAATTATGACATTTAGGTTTTTAATATTTTTCTTAATTGAAATTTTAAATATAAAATTTTAATAAATTTTTTATTTAGAAATTTAATTACATTTACAATTTTAAAAATATTTTTAATAAGATTAACTTTAATTTTTTTAAATCTAATTAATTTTAAAGAAAATTAATTAAACAAAAACTAAACACATTGTATTATTTAAAACCAAACTTCTTAGATAAGATGTGCAATATCATTGTGTTGTAAGCTCTTGCCTATATATACTCCAAAATTTAAGGGAAAATAAGAGAGGAATTTGATGGATATAATATTTTAGCAACTTCAATAGATTAAAAAATTTAGTAATACTTTTTAAATATAAAAGCCAACATAGACTAAGAATTTCATGATTATGGCTTCTTTTTAATTTATTTTTAGACTATATTTCATAAGAACTCTAATGTATTTTTAAAAAAAAATTCAAAAAAATTAAATTAACATTTTACAATTTTATGGATTTTAAGGTATATTAATTTTTTATTATTGAAATTTTATAACTATAAATTATGAATTTAAATAGTTGTTTGAATATAAATATCAGGAAGGTGATTTTGAGGATATTCCTATATAAAAGAACTATATTTTAATAAATCTCTTATGTTGAAGGTGATGCTACTATATAATTGATATTTTTGAAAATTAATTAATTAATTAATTAACTTCTACATAGGACTACAATTATTGACCTTTTCTCTATTATCCCATGTTCTTATATTTCTTTTTATGTTATCTTGATGATAAAACAATGTTAGTTTAAAAAAATTTTAAAACACTTTATTTAGTTTGTTAGCTCTAGATTTGTTCAATACCAACTATGGTGTAACCAAGATTGAAATTTGAAATAGAGGGCGAAAGAAGACAAAATGAAAGAGAATATAAAAAAGAGTATCGAAGATGAAAAAGAGAATAACAATTATATAGGTTCAAAGAGAGGAGCAAAGAAGACAAAGAAACAATAGAAGAAGGGTATAAGTAATAATAAAAAAATTAGAATTTGAAAATAGAGATTAAATGAAAGTGAAATATAAATAGGCATTAAAGGAAATCACATCATAAATCTCAAATTGAAAGATAAGAGGAGAACAAAATTATTCCTAAATCAAGTGATATTCATAATCATCCATTTGATACAAATATTGAGCACAATCTTCAAAATGAAAATTCAACATCAACATAACTTTTTCCATTAATACCACAACATGGAAGTCAATTGGAAATAAATGTAGGTACACATGGTACTAACAAAAACATACTAAACCCAAGTGGTATGCTTTAGTTATAAAATAGATTATTTGAAATGCATTATAGACTTTAATTAGAGAGGTTTATAACTCCAAGTATGTTTTATGTTTGTCAACAATCATAGATTGTAATAAAGGTATATAAAACTTCTCATGATCCTATATGCAATAGATTTCAACAAGAGAAAGTAAAACATAGGTTTTCATATTCAAACAATATGGATACTTTTCTTTAACTAGAAGGGATTTCTAATTGGACTTACATAGAAGAGATGTTGGTTGTATGTGTTAGCCCAATCCTACAAATTACACATACAACTAGAAGTCAATATTTAATTAAATTTTTTTAAAGTGTCCTAAAATGTGTAGAATGTATTTCCAAAATATTTCACATATACAATAGACAATTAATAGAGATCATATGTATAGGACACTAAAATAAAAAGTAGATCATGAAAAGTTTACCTCAAATGATAAAATCGACAAAAAATGATCTCAATCATCTCCCAAAGAATACTAATGATTTTTTAAAAATAAATAATTAAAATAGTACAAATGGAATTTAATTTTGATGTAAATATAGATGTATGTGTTAGGTTAGTCATTGACACAAGTGATGGTGACATAATTGAGGATGCACTATCAATGGTTGTGAAACAACCTAACTATCAAAAAAAAATGGTATTGATTTATGTTTGGGTTAATAAACCTAATACAAATCCAACTCCATTGATTCAATAGCCAACTATAGGTGCATCTCTAGTAAATGAATGTCATATCAGGGTTGTTGCAGATGACATTTCCAACATTAGCTCGTGATGGTAGATGTGATTATTTAGAAACATGAATAGGATTAGTACATGTAAATAAATATATGACACATATATAGTAGTATAGCGATCATTTATTTGGTTAGCACCGAAGGTTTATGTATTTTATGATGAACATGATAATTAGACACCGTGCACAAAATTTATCTCTACCATTTGTAAAAAGAAGTTTTGAAGATATTTTAATTACCATAAATGAGTAGTTGATAAACTATATTGATATATAGAGATATTAATTAATGTAATAATTTTTTAAAAATCATCCTTCCCCTTTTTCTCCATAAGCATGGAGTCTCTATGTAGACAATGTTTTGTTATAAGCAGTTTAGTATCTCCTCATCACCATGGTCAATATCAATATCAACTAGTTAGAATCTTAATTTTGAGATATGGAAATTGACCAAATACTTGGAATACCTTAAATAGTTTTTGAGTAATAAAATATCAATTATATGATGAGACATATACGATATATGTTATAGTAGACAACTAGTTGATATTACTAAAAGTTGATTGTAGAGACTAAGCTATGGAATCATAATATCTAAAGTTGTTTAAGTTAGTCTTTAATCAATTATTACATCTTTGCTTTGGATAACTGATACACCTCCCCCTCCTCCCCTTTCTATTATTCTAAATATTCTAACATCGATGCATGAATAATTAAATGAACATATCTTTTCAAACTTCTTTCTTTGTCCTCATTTAACTAGTCAATTTCATCCAAACTTGGTTCTCTATTGATTCATAAGAGTGTATGCACATGTGTTGACCCCTATATTATCACTCATATCTACACATTTTTTAATATTTTTTTCCTTTAATTCTTTTTTCTATAATTTTCTTTCTAAATAGAGAATGTCTTAAAAGCTTGAAATGTGCAACTATTTATCTATAGTTAATAACATTTTTTCTTCTCCAAATCTTATCTTCTCATGGATTACTAGGTTATGTTCCTAGCATTAGTGTATGTAAATTGGGCCAATGCATATTTGTTACAATTATTGTAAACTATATTGTAGGAGTATTGATTTGGTGAGATATGTCTATTAATTCTAAATGACATTTATCCTAATATGATTGTGTAACCTTCAAGGTTGTTCCAAATGACATCAACTTATTAGCTAGAATATTGTATGGCATATTTTCCATATGTTGACATAAAGACATTAATTTTCAAATGCATACATAATTTTTTTTTATAATAATATGCCAATGATGCTTCATGATTTTTTAATTCTCTACCAAGAAACCCCTTTCTTGAAAATTTATTATGCCTTTCTTTCTTATGTCTCATCTTTGTTCTTAAAAATATATCCTTTGTAAAAAGACTATGAGCTATAATATAGACTTCCATTTCTTATAAAATTAATGTTTCTATTTTTCTCTTCTAGAACAATGAATGAATGAGAATTTGATTTGCATTCAAAAAAATATCTTAAATTATATCAAACAAAAAAAAAATTTGCTAACTCAGGGGTTCGAGTGAACACCTCGTGGTAAAAAATGTAGCAAATCAAATGTCATTGGTTTTCTCCCATGGGCAATTTTCTCAAACTCCCCTTTGTGAAAGGGGGTCTCTACCACTTCATGTGAAGCCATATTCATATGAAGAGGTCAAAAATAAAAATTCCATCTAAGAACATGAAAAATATGAAAAAAATTGTCATTTCGAGGGATCTAATAATGGCTAAATATAACCATATTCTTACAAAAACATTATCGTACTTTGAATAACCTATCCAATGACTATACCTCTAGTATATATTATGCTTATCAAAAATTTCTATTTTAGTTTAATTGCACATATATTTTGTGTTCAATTCAGAAACTCTTTGTTAGGTGCTTTAGGTTAAATAGAAAACTACAAATTTGTTTTTTGAAAAAATATATATCCCAAAGGTATTTTTGTTACCTTTCTTCTAAAAAGGAAAAAATATTTTTTGATCTATAAAATATTGGAAGTCTAATGGGAAATTAAAATATTGAGAGGGAGGGAGGAGGTGAATTAGGATCTATAAAACTTAATCTTTTCAAACACTTATCATACTAATATGTTCACCATATACCCTTAAACCAATATATCATAAATCACATAAACATTAAATGTAATGATGAATTAGATATAACACCTAATATCATCACCAAAATATGTAAGTAAATGGTCAATATATAAAGATATTGGTTTCATGGAAACCCTGCCAGGTGAAGGTAAAACTCTGGTAGGGATGGTAACCACAAATCCTTACTAGTACAACAATAAAATTTTCCTATTAGGTCTGTAATTTGGATCACTTCTAACATGATCTACCTTGTGAGGGGCCCTTCCCTATTAAAAGCTTACAATAATCATACAATATACCTTGATTAAAGGATTTCAACTTACAACGAAGCATTCAATTAAGAGATTTACAAAGGTTTAGGACCATTATATTAAGAGGTTTACCCTGAAATACTTGCTAGAATGTATAAGTACTCGATCCTTTGGTATGCACTCAAATGTTGATAATGGATGTCCTCTTTACAATCTATGATATGATCTCTTATTTGATATAATAGTACTCTACACTTGAATGGTTTTCTCAGTCCATCTATATGGTTTACCTTCAAACTCCACATGTAAAACCCAAACTAGCAGCCTCTCTCGCATCCTTATGGAGCTAGGGTTTGGATCCTCCTATAATAATTTGTAGAAGTTTATATATATCAAGATCAACAATCTAGATCTATTCCTTTTACCATTTAGTCTTTCCATTTTTCTGATTTGTTGACCACCTTGCATAGGGATTATTAATTCATAACAAAATATTAGATCACTACTGTGATTGACTCCTTGATAAAAAGCATACATCTCTAGATTGATGAAAATGGTTTACCTTGATGTTTATGTCATTCCATACAAATATGTCAAAACTAGTTTTCTTGAAACATGAGTATCTTGACACTTGACCATGTCTATTCTACATGCTATCACTCATATTTTACCCTACATAACTCAGTCTCTGCTATTGTTGGCATAAGTACATACTTGGCACTTATTGTCTTAGTCATGCTAGAGTACTCGACGACCATAGAATTTCTCGACAGTAACCACTGCTAAGTTCATACATGAAATATATGTACAAGTCATATAACTTTTCTCGGCCTCTATAGAGTGACTCAGTCATAATGATGACCAAAAAACTCTGTTAAATAAATGACTACATGTTTGACACTAATTGATAGATTGACATTACTGGCACAAATACATTTTCATGATCAAACATTACATTTCAATATAGAAGCACTCTCCCCTTAGACTATAATCTATAACGATACTTCAATCTTTACAACTATCAACATCTATACGTATACATAGTTTGGACTTGACTAGTTGACTCCTTATAACTCTAAAACTAATATAAATAACCAAATGAAAAAATTTACATACACAATCAGATGTCCATACAATCTTTTTGTACCATCATACATTTTATCCAACACTCTTACAAATTACCCCTTGTTTTTTTCACCATTGTCTGAATATGTAGCTGTGATCCACAAAGTAGACCATACTTCTCCAAAAATTATTTGTGGGATTTCAAAATCATATCCATTTTTTTATCCCAATTTTTCTTCAACTCATCATGTATTTTACGTTGAATCCCATGGATGGCAGAAAGTTTAACCATATTATCACCAATGGACAATTATTTGCTTATTACTTTAAATTATATCTTTAGCAATTTTGATATTCTTTTGTGTGACTACCAAATATAGACTTAGCAAATCTTGAATTTTTAACATTTTGACTCTTCTTTTTCTCTCTTCATGTAGAATTTCTAATTGCTTTGTCTGTAAAAATATCATCTCAGAGAAACGAATTGAGCTAGCACTAGCATTTGATCTCAATGTGTGTGCACTCTTCCAGATTTCAACATCTAATTTATCCATTTTCTCTCTAAGCTCCTTGGTAAATTCAAGAACTTAAAAGAGTTTACCGAATAAATAATTATTGTTAGAGACCAGCTTTTCAGAATTAGTATCTTTTCGAGATATGTTAACTATCTTTATAGCTATCTTGGCTGATACCTTCTCCATGATTTTATTATCATATCTCCTCTCTTCTCTATCCATCAACATTTGTTGATCATTAATGTTAGGCTCATTTATCTTACCAAAAATTTGGACTAATTTCTCATGAATAGGGTTCTTCTTGTCTAAATAATTTATAACAACTATATCTAAAAGAATATATTTGATATCAATCAAAACTTTCTTTTAACAACTTCATGCATTCTCAATGTTGTTTTTGGATTAAGGTAAAAAGTGGCTAAGAAGGTGACCTGAAGCCCCAAACAAAATATTCAATATAGCCCCAAATTTTTGAAATCTTACATGTACACATATATAACTATCAACTAGTAAATAACCAAAATACACCAAAATAACAAAATTAGATTAAACAAAATGAAAAATAGACCCACCAAGAACTTAAGGAAGCTCCTTAAGAGCCTTGACAAGTTGAATTTGTTAAAAATGCTTTAGAATAATTGAGGGGGGGGGTGGTGAATCAGTTATTCAAGGTCCAACATGTCCAATTCAAACATTTACTGAGTGTAGTCAGCCCATTCAACCATTCATTCATCTAAGCTTTAATATTCCTATTTAGCAAGTTACTGTTAATCGACATGCAAGCATAACACATAAAAGATCAACACATAACATAGTGATTTACGTGGAAACCCAATTTGGGAAAAACCACCATTAACATGCTACTCCATTCTCACTCTTCTAAAGTGATGCCCTGTGAAAGCTCTCCCCTATTAAAGTCTTAAAACATACTATTAAATGTGACCTTGATAGAGGATTTAACCACCCTGTTAAAAGTGGGCCTAGCTAGAGGACTTTAGAATATTCACTTGGAATGCCACCTTGTTAAAGGATTTAAAAATGGCTATTAAACCAACCTAATTCCATGGGATTTTCATATCTAATACAATTGATAGAGAGTATTAGAAAGTCTTTGACTTGATTACAACATACAACTTAACTTGTAGATCTCAGATCACTCTTCAGCTCTTCACATTGACTGGCCTTCAATCTCTACAACTCTGTCAACTTGCCCTCCTTTCAAGCTTTTTCTCCTTGAGTCTCCATACTCACTATACCAGTGCAATCATCTTTATCTAACCACTTGTCGAAGCATACCCTCTATGCTCTTCCTTCTCCTAGATGCCTTCTCCTTAACACTCTTCTTAACCACTTCACAATTTGGCACTTTAGTAGTAGCAAAATTTGCTTCTTGGTCTGTGAGTCCTTAAATAGGAATCTAGAACTTCTTTTCCCGCTTGATTCTTCCTTCCTTTGATTTCAATTCGTATGGATTAGGTAGGATTCATTATATCTAACTCATATTTTTTTCCTCTAGAAACTTCTTGGAGAATCCTCTTGAATTCTACCAAAAATGGTTTACATAGAATTTTGTGCCACCAGCTCATCATCCTTATCCTCCAACTAGTTCACAAAATTCAATATAACAACTATGTCAGCTCAAATTTGGCAAATCTTTGATTTTTCAAATAATGTAGTAACTCGGCACTATTGAAATACTAGTGCTTAGCACATACTATGTACTTAACACCTACTATGTTTTTACTAAGGCTCAACACCTAAAGTTCACTCGGCACTTGTTACTTTGCTTGGCACGTGAGCTTCACTCGGCACCTAAAGATCACTCAACACACACTAGATTTTCCTTTTTCTCAGCTCCAACTAAGAATTTTCTTCGCTTCAACTAGCTTTCCTGGCAGCCACTGATAAAATTAGTTTAAGCCTTGCAACCAACCTTGTTACAACTTATTCCTGCAATGTTTCTAAGTGTGACCAACCTCTATATCTTTTAGTATATTATGAAAACATCATTTAAGCATTGTCCTAACTGATCCTTGCACTTCATTACAATATCACAACTCAACATTTCCCTTAGGTGATCTTGTTACATCTTGTTGATCAAATCCTCTTCATCAATCAACTAAGTGATAGTATTTGGATCTTATAGGAAAATGTCATTCCTACAAGTAGCAGGTTTGATATCAATGTAAAAACAATGATTAAAAACATTCTTTTAACAATAATCTCCCTCTTTGATCCTTAGCAATGATCTTTTCAATCAGATTTCTAGCAATCTCCCTCTTTGGCATTGATGGCAAACCAATTTGGTCAACCATCAGACTAAACTATTCAACCACATTAGAATAGTAAGTCAAATGCCAAAAAGTAATTGTGTTACCATTAGTTTTCACATCTCCTTCTCTTGGTCTACTATATTGATTGCTTCATTTCTACTTCTCCCTCTTATCTACTATTTTTTTTTTACATTCCCTCCCTTTGTATGTATTGCTACTCTTCTATTATTCTCTGTTCTGATCAGCTTCTTCATCTTCTCCCTTCAATTGTTGATCAAAGCTTTTATCCATTTGAATTTTGTTAACTAGTTTCTACTCTTTCTCCTACTATTGATCAACTTCACATTACTTCTGCCTCTTTGACAAAAATGCCAAAGACATACTATTTAGCATCTTAATATGCAAGTGTAGCATTTGCAAGCTCTTTTAATTTCTCCCTCTATCACCTTACTTGTGACTGATTTGGAACTTTAGCACTTCAATTACTTTAGGCATGAATTCTAAAGTAGGTAATCTTTGCATCAATGTGTAATATTTCAACAACCAATTCCTCTGATGTAGGATAGTCTTGCTTATTCTTAAGTAGCCTTGGTTAGGGGTATCACCCCTAACTTACCTCTAAGATACTCAAAAGCATCTTTAGGTAGTGCCTTTGTGAAGATGTCAGCAATTTTTTCCTTTGAGCTTACATATTCCATCTTTACCTATTTATCTTTCACCAATTCTCTTACATAGTGATACTTGATTGCAATATGCTTGGTAGCATGCATTACAGGGTTCTTTGATATGTTGATAGCACTTGTATTATCACAATAAAGTATCATAGGCTCATTTATGTATTCTTTCATATCTTGCACCAAATGTTTGATCCATACAATATTGGTGTAATTGATAGTAGCTACAACATATTCAGCTTCTACAGTGGACTGTGAGGTATAACTTTGCTTTTTGTTGGTCCATGTAATCAACCCTTTTCCCAAGATAAGTTCTCCTCCACTCATACTTTTTCTATCATCAATGTTACCTCCCTAGTCAGCATCAGTGTAGGCTCTTAGGTCAAACTTTTCCCTCTTCTTGTAGTATAAACCAAAGTCATCAGTTCCTTTTAAATACCTTAGTATTCTCTTTACTCCCATCAAGGGAGTTTCTCTTGGATTTGTAGAAAATCTTGCCACTACACCAATAGCTAATGCAATGTTTGGTCTACTATGTACAACATACTACAACTTTCTAATCATTGATCTATACAATGTCTGATTCACTTCAGTTTATTCATCATTCTTGGATAACTTATGTCCTATTGCCATTGGTGTCCTGAATGGTTTTGACTCTTCCAATCCAAATGTCTTGAGTATCTCCTTGATGTATTTTGATTGGGTCACAAATATGCTAGGCTTCAATTGAAGTACTTTCAAACCAACAAAGAACTTGATTTCCCCAAACACTGACATCTCAAAATCATGTTTCATTTGATCAACAAAGTCTTTGCAAAGAACATCTTTTCCTCCAAATATTATATCATCAAAAAAGATTTTTGATATCAAAATGTCTTTACCTTTTTCACCTTTGATGTACAAGTTGTTTTTTTCATCTGTTCTTTCAAATCCTATCTTTACAAGATATGTGTGCAGTCTCTCATACCATGCTCTAGGTGCTTGCTTCAGACCATAGAGTGCCTTATGCAGTTTGTAGACCATATCCTTTTTCTTGTCATCAACAAATCCCTCTCGTTGTTCTATATAGACTTCCTCTTCTAGTATACCATTTAGAAAAGAAGATTTCACATCCATTTGGTAGACTTTGAAACCTTTGTATGTAGCATATGCAAGTAGTGTTCTTACTCCTTCCATTCTTGCAGCAAGAGCAAATGTTTCCCTATAATCCAGTCCTTCTTCTTGTGCATAGCCTTTGGAAACTAATTTGGCTTTGTTTCTTGTTATCTCACCATTCTTGTCAATTTTTTTTCTAAAGACCCATTTGGTACCAATTACATTCTTGTTAGTTGGTCTAGGAACTAGGGTCTAGGTTTTGTTCTTCTCAACCTAATCTATCTCTTCTTCCATAGCTTTATACCAGTCATCATCTTGTAGTGCATCTTTGCTTAGCAGACATGATTCATTCCTTAGTCTATTCCTTGTCATTGATCTTGCATCCTTGTCTCCAATGATTTGATCTGCAAGGTTATGTCTTCTTACATACTTGGCTAATCTTGGTTCTGTCCTTCTTTTCATGTTTCATCCTTCAGCTTCAGAGTCATTTTGTTCTTTTTCATCTGGTACTTCATCATCTCTTTCATGTATATTATTTTCAAAATTAGAATGTGCATTTCCCTCATTCTGTAGCTTGACTTCTAAATGCAGCTTAGAATTCACTGGCTGTGACTCGGCCGATACTAAAATTTGTTGCTAATTCCCAACTTGATTTGTAACATTGTCTTCAATAGTTATTCCTTCATAGAAGTATACAAAGGATCTATAATCCTCTGATTGTTTAGTTCCATCAACCTGAACTTTTTCATGCTTATCAAAATTTACATTTGCACTCTTCACAATCTTGTTAGTACTTGTATTCAAACACTTATATGCCTTGCTTCTAGTGAAGTATCCAAGAAATATGCCTTCATCACATTTTGCATCAAACTTTCCATTTCTAATATCTTCAAGAATATAGCATTTACAACCAAAGACTTTGAAATGTTTAACATTAGGTGAGTCACCATACCATAGTTCAAAAGGTGTTGCATTTGTACCTTTCTTGAATTGAACTCTATTCAAGGTGTAAATAGCAGTACTTACAACTTTTCTCCAGTACTTTAGAGCAACATTTTTCTCCATCATCAAGGTTCTCACACAATCTATTACTAATCTGTTCCTCCTTTCAACAATACATTGAGTGAGCCCACTTGCTGGGGCAAGGTGGTAAAACCGCTGGGTGAGTCAACTCATTGAGGTGACTTGGTGGGGGTGACTTGGTGAGCTGACCTGGAGATTTGGCCTAGGGGGCGAACTTGGTGAGGGAACTTAGAGAGTTAACTTGGTGATCATACTTCAATTTTCAGCTTGGCGAGCTGACTTGGGGAGTCAGCCTAGCAATCTAACATGGTGAGTGGGCTTAAAGTGGCAACTTGGTGGGGCAAGTTGGCGAGCCAACTTAGCGAGGCCACTTAGAGACATGACATTGTAAGCTGACTTTGTGAGCTCGATGAGAAAACCTAAAGATTGACCTTGATGAGGCACTTTGGTGGGGTGACTTGATGACCAACCTCAAAGAGTCAACTTGGTGAGCATACTTGCACTAGTGCATTTGGGTTCATTTTTTGACCTTCATTTATCAAATTTTTGACCCAATTTTTGACCAAATTTGACCAACCCTTTGCTCAAAATTTTGACCAACTCACTGGTACATGATTTTTTTCAATCATATAACTAATTATATATTTTTCATATTAGTTACTATCAGTATTTTTCAGGCATTCTATAAAATAGTTCACATGCCTTGCATATGATATGACATTTTGCATGCATCCTGCACTCTCTCTCATCTGGCTAATGATGGATTACGTAGAGTGATCTAAAACCATGATGCTAAAAAATACACAATCAAATCCAAAATGAACTTGCACTACAAATGGATTGTGGAAATTTGATATTGGTAAAATTGCATGCATTTCTACCAGGACAATCACAACTTAAACATATATTTGTCCTAGTAGACATGCATGTAGAATTAACAATATCGGATTCCCACAATCCATTTGTAATGCAAGTTCATTTTGGATTTGATTGTGTGTGTTTTTTAGCATCATGGTTTCACATCACTCTCTGTAATCCATCATCAACTAGATGAGAGAGTGCAGGATGCATGCAAAATGTCATATCATACACAAGGCATGTGACTGTTTTATAGAATGCCTGAAAAAAATTCTACCTTCATTGGTCGAAACTTCTACCTTCATTGTTCAAAATTTTTGACCTTCATTGGTCGAAATTTCTACCTTCATTGGTCAAAATTTTTGACCTTCATTGGTCTAAATTTCTACCTTTATTGGTCGAAATTTTTGACCTTCATTGGTTGAAATTTCTACCTTTATTGGTCAAAATTTTTTTCCTTCATTGGTCAAAATTTCTACCTTTATTGGTCAAAATTTTCTACCTTCATTGGTCAAAATTTTGACCAATTCCTGGTAGAACTTGCACCATGGCTATGGAGGTTTTTCGACCAATATATTGGTTAAAATTTTGACCAACCAGAAGGTTGGTCAAAATTTTGACCAAAAAAATTTTGACCAATGGGTTGGTCAAATTTGGTTGAAGTTTGGTCAAAATTTGGGTCAAAATTTTGACCAATAATGGTCAAAAAATGGTCTCAAATGTACTAGTGATAGGGGCAAAGAACAATGATAACCATTATCCCACATTGTTCATGGGAGGGTTTTTCTTATGGTTTAAATACAAATCTTTACAATATAACTAATGTTAACAAGACTAGTGCCTTTTGGAAAGGCAAGCCTTATGCAGGGGTCCCACCTGGATAGCTAGAGGTGATGATGTCATGAATTGTAAACAAACATGCAGGTGCAATGATGTGGCAGCAATGCATGAGATTTCAACATGTGTCTTCATCTAATGGTGGGCACATGCCTGGAAAACAAGCGTGCTCAATCGATAAATAATGTGGAATTATGGGCCTGCACCATGTGGCAGTGGGTCCTAGTTGGTAGTGAGGTGGTGATCGACAGTAGGTTCAGATGCAAAACACATGATCATGACACGTTTCTCACATCGATCGCTGGCACATGCCCACTTCTTGGAGTTGCATGGTAGTTAAGCGAAGTAGGATTGCAAGAGAGCCCCATATGGCAACAGGGCGCGATGACGCTTATATGGCAAATGCATGCTCAGGACCAATAATGGAGTGCCATGTGGTGATGATGTGGCAAATAATATGACATGGAAGATGATGCAATGATTGAATAGCCAATCAAATAATGCCACATGGCAAAAAAGGGTCAAAGGAGAGTTGACCCGAATGGTACATTAGGGAAAAATAAATTAGTTTTAAAATTGTCATTTTAAAATATTTTTCAGATTGGGTGCACATTCAGAATTATTTTTAAATCAAAAAGGATTTAATCTAAAGATGATACATTAGAAATTTTTTAATTTTTGAAATTTCAAAATTTAAAAGGTTGCAGACCAGACATTTGTAGCAGGGGACTATTTTTCAAAATGGCTTTCTAGGGGTTTTTGATAGGCAAAATATGCACTCTAATATACTGTCAAAATTGGGAGAAACTAAATTTTTTGAATATGAAGTTGGTTTTTACATAGAATGCCACCGATATGTGCTATAGGAGGTTTTTTTCTCTCAAATTGATTTACATGTTTTATCAAGTGTTTTGAGTCACTAGTTGTAGAATTCAGTAGAAAAACACCTTAAACACATTTAGTGACCCTTGTATATGATTATTTTGAGTATTTGTGGTGTTTTGGGTTCAATTTGATCAATTGGCACATATCCAAGTTTAGTTAGCAGATCTTTGTCTTTTGCTGAGATACTTTGCATTTGGAAAGGAAAAAGAGAAAGGATATGATTAGTAGTTATAGAGAGAAGGTAGAGAGAGGCTTTTTAACTTCTTGGAAAAGAATTTTGAGTGGATACATGTCAGTTGTATAACTGATTTGGTAATTGCATCATTTCTATTTATTCTTTCTTTTTCTCTTTTGTAAGGGTTGGAAAATATTGGAAAGTTTCTCTGGAATGAAGACATTCAATAGAATTGGCCCTAGAATTGATGAACTCTGAATGCAAGATCTGGGAAGTGTTGGTTCTAGACCATTAAGCTTTTGTTTTGGCTATGATTACCCCTTCCCATCCCATTAGTTTCTCATTCCCACCATTTTCTCTTGTATGACAACATTTGTTCATTTTATAGTATGGTTTATTAGGTTCTTTATGAGTTAATTTCATGCACTTTTATGTATTATTTCAAGGAAATAAATACAAGGAATAGAAAATATTTTGTTTCAATTTAAATCTTGTCTCTTTTCTCAGTGAGTTGTGATTTTTTATGATCTTTGAACAAAGAGCTTAGATCAAGTTGCAGTCCCTTAAGGCTGTATGTTGCTTCATTGTTGCTTATAATTCAAGGAATTATGTAAATAATTTAGGGAAATCAATAGGGTTGTAGGTTTATTGAGGAGGATATCAAGTAAGAATGAGATTTAGATCAAACATTGAGGATATCTAAAGTCTTGGCATAAGATATGTGTTCTAGATATTCGAAATGCATGAGGGAGATTCGTGAATTGCCCAATGGATGAGGCACTGATCTGTTATAGGATCATAAGTTTTTTGTTCATACCTAGTTTTCATCCACTTTCCCCACCCACATAAAACCAAATTAAAATTTAAATCATCTTTACATTTTATGTTGGCAAGCTAGAACAGTCTAACCCTCACTCAGCTTATGAATTTCCTAGATTTTGCAATTTGCTACCATAGATCTATGTCATTACATAAGTTATTAGGAGATATAAGGGGTTGTTATTTTCTTTGTTAGATTCAAGAAATTTTTTTTGCACTAGTACCATATTATTTTAATCTAAGGTCCACCCACCTAGGTTTTGTAGAGCCTGAAGTAGAAGAAGGGTCAAGCCTTATAGTTGGCCTGGTGTTTGAAAGGATATGTCAAAAATGGGAGTTAGCTGCCCCTAGATGTGTCTTATTCTCATTGGGATAATTGGAAACCTACAAAATTTTCAAACACCAACACAACCATTCATTCATCCAAGCTTTAATATTCCTATTCAGCAAGTTACTGTAAATCAACATGCAGGCATAACACATAAAATATCAACACATAACATAGTGATTTACATGGAAACCCAATTTGGGGAAAACCACCAGTAACATGCTAATCCATTCTCACTCTTCTAAAGTGATGGCCTATGAAAGACCTTCCCTATTAAAGGCTTACAACACACTATTAAATGTGACCTTGATAGAGGATTTATCCACCTTGTTAAAAGTGGGTCTAGTTAGAGGACTTTAGAACATTCACTTGGAATGCCACCCTATTAAAGGATTTACAAATGGCTATTAAACCAACCTAAGTCTATAAGATTTTCATATCTAACACAATTGCTAGAGTGTATTAGAAACTCTTTGACCTAATTACAACATACAACTCAACTTGCAAATCTCATATCACTCTTTAGCTCTTCATATTGCATGCCCTTCAATCTCTACAACTATGTCAGCTTGCCCTCCTTTCAAGCTTTGCCTCCTTGAGTCTCCATACTCACTATACTAGTGCAATCATCTTTCTCTGACCACTTGTCAAAGAAAACCCTCTATGCTCTTCCTTCTCCTAGATGCCTTCTCCTTGACACCCTTCTTAACCACTTTACAATTTGGCACTTTAGGAGTAGTGGCATTTGCTTCTTGGTCTGTGACTCCTTAAATAGGAATGTGGAACATCTTTTCCCACTTGATTCTTCCTTCCCTAGATTTTAATTCATATGGATTAGGTAGGATTCATTATATCTAACCCATATTTTTTTTCCTCTAGAAACTTTTTGAAGAATCCTCTTGAATTCACCTAAAATTGGTTTACATAGAATTCTATGCCACTAATTCATCATCCTTATCCTCTAACTAGTTCACAAAATTCAAGATAACAACAATGTCAGCTCAGATTTGGTGAATCTTCAATTTTTCAAATAATGCAATAGCTCGACACTATTGAAATACTGGTGCTCAACACATACTATGTTACTTGGCACCTACTATTTTTTTACTGACACTCAATACCTAAAGTTCACTCAGCACCAACTAAGATTTTGTAATGCTTGGCACTTGAACTTCACTCAGCACATGAAGATCACTCGGCACACACTATATTTTCCTTTTGCTTAGCTCTAACTAAGAATTTTCTTAGCTTCAACTAGCATGTTCGGCACCCACTAATGAAATTATTTTAAGCCTTGTATTCAACCTTATCACAGCTTATTCTTGTAATGTTTCTAAGTGTGACCAACTATTGTATCTTTGAGTATATTATGAATACATCATTTAACCATTGTCTGGACTGATCTTTGCACTTCATTATAACATCACAACTCAACCTTTCCCTTAGGTGCTCTTGTTATATCTTGTTGATGAAATCCTCTTCATCAATCAACTAAGTGATAATACTTGGATCTTATAGGTAAATGTCATTCCTACAAGTAGCAAGTTTGACATCAATGACAAAACAATGATTGAAAACATTCTTTTAACAACAATCTCCCTCTTTGATCCTCAGTAGTGATCTTTTCAATTAGATTTCCAACAAAATCCCCATCATATTCACTTCATCCATAGTGTTGCAATAAACTAATTCTTAAATTTGGAGGAGGCAACTATTTTTCTATTGAGGCTTGCCCTAGTTCCTTTTCTAGGTTTTTCCTTGTTAGCCACCTCTTACTTACTACCCAGATCAATGTTCAACTCGATGCCATTCAAATCAATCTTACCTTGTAGTCAATAATCTTCTGTAGAAGGAATTAGTCTGATGATCACTATCCTTTAGGATCTTCCTAAGCTTGTTCATATATAGATTAATATGCTCTATGGTTTTTTTGCATTCCCCTTAAAGAATCTTCCCTATTTTTACTTATACATAAAAGGAAATATTATCAATTTAAAATAAAATTAATAAGAAAATTTAAAAATATACTTAAATATGTCAAGTTCGTTGTAAATTCTAGATTTGTAGCTATAAGTTTGCATTCATGAAGAGCACATATCACACATTTTTCTACTCCATCATGCTCTCCTTTCCATGCCCTCTTTTAATTAAGTACCAAATAAATTTAACATTGCATCTAGCATATTGCATGGACCACCAATTCAATTCTTTGTGGAATTATATTTGTAATGGGATAAATACAAGTCAAATCTGCATCTATGAATATTTTAATATGAACTTTATCAAATTAATTTAATCAATATTTACGAATTATTCATTTAAATAGATGTACAATTTGAAAGAAAATAGAATTTACTTGCCTACACAACCATTAAACTAAATGTAGTGTTCAAAAATATTTATCCCATGATTCACAAGATCTTCAAAGAATAAATTGCAAAATAATGAGCTACATAGGTCCTATGATGAACCCTATTATTGTTGATACAAAAATGAACCTCTTTGATGATAATGCATTATACTTTTTACCCCATCCAATAATTAACTTGTAAAAATATTGCAACTTAATCAAAATGATAATATTCAACTTGAATTTTTGAATGAGGAGAAAATATTTAGGTGGAAAACAAATTTTTGAATATTGAAATTGTTTGGCTTGTCATCTTGCACCATGACAGTGTTGGATATGTGGATAAATCATAGTACAATTTTTTTCATAAACTCAAGTTATTAAAATTTACTCTTCTTTTTCAATGCAATTTTTTATAGATTAATCTCTAGTCTTAGTTCAATATGTCTCATACTCATATATCTTCCTAAAAACATGTGTTGAAATATTGAAATATTTTCCATTTGATATGGAAATTTATGTAAATCTGCATAATTATGACATGCAACTTTTTATGTATTTTATATTGATTTTGTCTAAATATTTTGATATATCACATAAAATGGACTTCACAAATTGTGTTGTACTTCGACAAATGATCATATCTATCTCAAATATTACCATATCTTTCTTGTATGATTGGAAATATATGTGGAACTCAACATGATTTTGATAGAAAAAAGTTTCATCTACCTTATTTATGAATATAAAATGAGCCTCCATCCTCTCAAATATTCTTTGAAAATTTTTCACACACAAAAATTTCAAAATAGGACTCATTTCTCTTTTCCTAAAACATAGCAAACAATTGTGATTTTCCAAGAAAAGCATTTTTTAATATTTATCTATAATGTTTTTATGATATAGTTTAACTTTACTTTTAAGTATCACATGCTTAGATTCAATTTGACTAAAAATATATTTTGCATCAATCTTAATCAAATTTTCAAAGCCAAAAGCAATATTTCCAGATCAACTACCAACTTCTTGAATTTGAATAGTGTCTTCTTCAACTTCAATGAATAACTCTTCAATGGGTAAATTTTAAATATAATTTTTTGATCCTTTCTTTTCATCATCTTTTTTCCTATCAAATCATTTCTCTTTATTTTCTTACTCTACATTGCATTCAAAACTAAAATTGAGAGCTTCAAACCACCCACATACAAAAGACCAAAACTTTGATGACTTCAATTCACCTACATACATAAAAGTATATACAATACAAAATGTACTAGTATTATAAAGAATATTATAAGTTTATTTTTAAATTTAAATAAAATAATTGATTTAAATTTGAAAAAAAAAATCAAATACCATATTTAAATTTCAAACCAAAAAATAATTTAAATCAAAATATTGATTTAAATTGAAAACTTGAATTTATTTTAAACACTTTAGCATAAGTGTTTGGTCACACATGAGACCTAAACATTGGTGGACATAAATTCTTTTAGCTAAGCCAAGTATAACCAAAACAATCTATGTGGCATGCCATGTAGCAGCCAAATCAAGAAATTCATAGAATTATAAAGTGTGAATTTTGTGACCCATCTCAACTTCAAAAATTAGGTTTCTATAAAATGTAAAAATAGGCTTTTGTAGAGCTCATAGTCAAGATTATGCTCATAATCTAAATCATCTCTAGTTAAAAAATAAAATATGATAGACCTTACAATTAATATAAGTACGTATTTTAACATTTGAAAAGATGTTCATTTAGAAAAATTAAAAAAGTCCTATGTGATATGAAAAATTATTTAAAAATATGTATTAAATTGGAGGAGAGAGACCTCTTTGAGAATATAAATTTGTTTGGTTGATTGACACATATTTGAAAGGGAAAATATGATTGGAGATGAAAATAGTCAATTATTCACAAATCTAAGTCTAAATAAATAGAATGGACAAAATATACATCAAAATCCAATCATCTTTTATTTTGCACTAGCTGCATATTTCATGTAAATATATTTTCAAATTAGAATTTAAAAAAAAATGTAACTACATATGTTTTTCTCGTCTGAACTAAACCACCTAATTTGCACCAATTTTCAGAACTAAGAACTTTTTTTTAAAAATAAAAAATAATAAACTTTAACATTTATTACACATTTCATCATTTTACATCATCTTCATCTTCCAAACATAAAAAGCACTTTTATGTTGTTGAAGGTTTACATTTTTTATGTTAATATTTTCTTTTGTAAAATGATAACCAAAGTTTGTTCTTTTATGCATATTTTAATTTCTTTCTAAAAATATAAATTTTAAAAAAAGTAGCGCTCATGTCATAAAAAAATTGGTTGAAAGCACTTGCCTACCAACTCTAGTAAATCTCTTGCTATATACAAAATCTATCTACTTTCTATTATTCTAATATTTATACTCTCTGTAGCTTTTATAAAGAAAAATTAATGATTTATTTCTAGGATTCCATTTAAACAATATGGAAATTAAGTTTTAAATGCATTATAAAAGAATTCACATTTCTAGTAATATTCATATATTATTCTCTAAGAGTATATTCATAATATTGTGAATCTATATAATATCCACTCTTTCGTAACCCACTTTCAACCACAAATATAATGCATATAAATTTATGTAGTATCACAACAAAACTCTATTACAACATGAGATCACATTAAGGAATTTTTTTCTAATTCTTTGAATTTTACAATATTTGTTAATGATTTAAATTATTTGTCATCAAAATCTTCTGAATTATTATATGTTGTGATTAAAAAATCTAAAAAATCCTCATAAACATACAAAAATTGTATCTCATTCACATGAAATATATATTTAATGTAAAAAATAAAAAGGAACTATTATATGTTCTAATTATAAAATCTAAACAAGCCTCATAACCATAGGAAAATTGTATTTCATTCCCATGAATTTTTTTTTTTGATGAATAATCCCTTCCTTATATTAAAATAAATAGAATAAAGTTACATATTCACAAAACATGGGCCATGGGAAATAAGATCACCCTGTAAGTTCATACAGCCCAAGGCTGGAGATCAACTATTCATCAAAATAAAACTCAAAAAACAAAAGGCCTTAGGCTACCAATGTAGTGCCAACCAAGGGAGGAGGATCCTTATCATTAGATCCCCACCTAGGGGTGGGGTGAGCAGATGGCTCATTGGGAGCCCATCCATCAGTAGAAGCAACATCATCATCTTCTTTTCCTTCCTTAGGTCTAGTAGGACAAATGGCTAAATTCAATTGAGCAAACACCCACTTGGGGTCTGAATGAGAAGAGGACCAACTAGTAGTAGGAGCAATGTGAGGATCCATTGGGGACCACCTTGAACCACACCTCCACAAGGGCGATGTGGTGTGGTGTTGACTACCAAATCCTTAAGGAGAGCAGCACTGAATAAAAGCACCACTATCAGGAGAGCGGGGCAATTGAGAGTGAAGTGTGTGTGAGTAGAAAACAAAGCTACTATGTCCTTCACGATGACTGCAAGGAGGGGTATACATGAGCAACCATATAGGGGGCATTTCCCTAATGTGCTAGTAGCTTCGACAAGTGAGTCACCTCTAGAACCACATTATCTGTTTGTACTTGAATCTACAACATGACATTTTTATAAATACATGCTTTAGAATACATAGCAACATTAATGTCAAGAGTGTTATTAGAAAAGATAACAAAATTTTGATCTTTCTATATGGTAAATAAGGTCTCCAATCTGAAAGCATGCCAAATCTAAGAGTACTTGAAGGGAATCTAAGTGTTGTCTCCCAGAACAACCATATGCCAAGAGAAAGGTTTTGGGTGGAAGGGGAAAAAAAGATCTTGGATCCATCGCCAGTAACACTAAGCCTATCTACAAAACCAAAAAAATGCAAAAAGGTCTCTAGTTGACCAAAGAAAGGACAACGGGGGTTAGGAACTCCTAGGTGCCATAGCCAGGGGCCCAAAGACAAGCCCTAGAAAAGAATACACTAGGTGAAATGTATAATTTTAGGCTCAATAATGGTTTGCCACATAGTGGAAAATCTATGACTCCAAGTATAGTGAGAAGATTGCAAATTCCATCTTTGGTGGAGAATTTTGACCATGGGCATGTTAGGAACTAGTCACTGGTAGCCAAGCCTAGGCTTGTAGCTAGTTACCAGAGTCATTGGATACCACTTCTAGTCTTTCCACCAAGAAAAAGAATATGGAATACCAAGTTTATACAACATATGGGGAGGCACCACTAAAACTAGAAGATCAAAAGTTTGGCAATCTAGACGAGTGAGCCAAAATCACATTTTCATGTCCTCCCATGACTGCAAGCTCATAGTAATTCTAGAGAAAAGATCTTTAGGGGTTCTTTTACCTCGTTTGAAAAAATACAGAGCACTAGCCCCATGTACTTTGGCCAAGGGAACACCTTGGATAGAAAATAATGGTGACCACCAAAGATTACGTTGGTTCATGGAGAGCCCATCTCTGAACCCATCACTGGTCTAGTGAAGCAAGAGCTTAATGGCTTCCCAGGCTTTCCAAATGCTTTTGGAAACAAAAGTGCTCTGAATCTAAATAGGTTTTGTGGTCACAAGAAGGTTTTGAAAACCAATCACCTTCCAAGATGGTTGGTGAACTAGAAAGCCTGAAGAGATGCAATGCTGCAACAAAATCTTCCAATCTTCATTGCCAGTGAGAGCACAGATAACCCATTTGGCATAGAGAGTAGTGCCTTGCTTCTAGGTAGAGAGAAATTAAAGGCTGCTAGACTCTTTGGGAAGACAAAAGAAATCCTAGGTAACTCTATGAAAGCCCTAGTGAGAAGCATCTGAAGCCTAGAGGAAGTCACATAATAGATGCTCAAGTTTGAGATAAGAGACCTTTGAAGGAGCCCAATAGGAAGAATAGTACACATGGGTGGCAGCCAACACCTTGGAACAAATCTAGAATTTAATTGCAAGGGAGAGAGGCTTGGTGATCCAATACTCTAACTTCTTCTCTATTCACACAAGGACCAAATTCCAAAACTCGGTGGTCAAAGCTTGAAAGGTAAAAGGAATGCCACAAAAATGAAAAATTTCACCATGCTAAACCCATTTCCATCAACATTTCCCAAACCAAGTAGATTGGGGAAGGGCAAACTACTTGTAGTAGAGAGTTTTGTGTCACTGTATAGCATACCTGGAGGCAATACAAAAGGTACCAAGACATTGCAGAGAAAAAGAAACCTTATCCTCATCCTTAATGAGTGTGAGGAAGGAGTCATCTACTAAATGGCCATTCACATGCTAATCAAGGGAGTTTAGAAGGGAAATACCTTGAACCCTATCTTGTTAAATGGCATTGACAAGCGAGTACCCAAAGCCTTCAGTAGCCAAGACATATAGAGAGGGCGACAGAGGACCACCTTGTCGAATTGAATGATAAACCCTAAAGGCTTGAGATTTTTTACCATTCATAGAGATGCAAGCAGAGGCATCCCCAAAAAGCATCTGGACTGACTGCAAAAAGGCAGGACCAAACCCAAGCACCTGAAACATTACAAGAATGAAAGGCCACTTTATCTAGTCATAGGCTTTGGAAAAATCAATCTTAAGAAAGATGGCCTATTGCTTGGATTTCTAAGCCCATTCCATCCCTTCTCACATTATGATTATATTGTCCAAAATATATCGAGATTTGATAAAACCCATCTGCTCAGGGGGAATAATCTAAGGAAAAGGATGATGGATTTTAAGAGAGAGAGTCTTCGCAATGATCTTATAAGAGACATTTAACAATGTGATGGGCCTCTAGTTACATATATCTTTAGGGTCACCCACCTTAGGTATGAGCTTGATCTTTGACTTATTAATAATATTTTCCATAGAGTAGGAATTGTAGGCTTCAAGGTAAACCTTATGCAAGTTTGGTTTGATTTCTTCTGAAAAGGCCTTTTAAAATTCATAAGGGAAACCATCAGAACCAGGGGCCTTATCATCTGCCATGGAGAAGAAAACCTCCTTAAGGTCTGCTAAAGTGAGATTCTACTCACAAAAAGAATATTGTTCTAGAGTGATCCTTTTAGGAGTGACATCTAAACAATCCTAGAAAGCTTGATTTTGAGCTTTCAAAGGGCCTTGTGCTATGAAAACATTTTCATAGTGGCATATGAAAGCTTAGAGGATGTCAAGAACCTCATAGAAGGAGTGTTGACCCTCTCGAATGTGTTTGATCCCAAATATAGAATGAAAAGCCCTCAACACATTAAAAAATTCCTTGGAAGCTTGATCTCCAACCTCTAACTAGTGTAGGCAAGCTTTGAGTTGAGCTCCCTCAATAGTATAGTAGTCTACAAGTTGCTTCTAGTGGTGAAGCTTGGAAAGACAAACCTAGAGATCTATGTCAAATGAATTCATGGCAAGAGCTTCAGTGGTCATACAAAGATCTTTGGTAGTAGCCACATATGATCTCCTATGGTAAGTGGCCAACTATCTCCCATAAATGTGAAGAAACCTCATAGTATAGGTGATGGCATCATTCCATCACTGAATCCACCCAGAAGTGGATTTGGGCCTAGGTTCAAGATTTTGAGTTTGTAAAATATGAGAGGCAGTGGTTGAATGTGATAGCAAGGAGGTAGTATGGTAAAATTGAGTTTTACAATTACTAGAAGGGGTAGAATGCTATCTAATGGAGAAATGAATGGGAAAATGGTCAGAAAGAGTCACATCAAAAAGAGGATTGATAGGTAGCATACTAGTGTGAGAAAAGGAAAAAAAGGACTGAGCATAAATCATAGCATAGTCTGACCTTTTAAGAACCTTGTTGGATCCCTCTTAAAAGTTGGAGCAATTGTACAAGATGTCATCAGGTTGGTAGTAGTTAACATTGGGATAAAAAAGACATAGCTTGTTTCAAATGTAAAACCAGGCTTCCCTCTCTCTAGCTGACCATCATAAATGTAGAAGGCCCACTTTATCAATAGCTAGCTCAACCATATTGAAATCTTTATAGAATATCTAGGTGGTAGGCAACAGATGATCGACTAGCCACCTCCATAGATGTGAATGCTCAACTACATCATTAGGAGCATAAATATTAACAATATGAAAAGAATGATTTTGAAAAGACAAAAAAATCCAATCAATTCTCTATATGGGGTCAGATCCATGAGAAACAACAAAAGGAAGAATTCAAGGGGAGAGAAGAGGGACTACACCACCTCGATCGGCTTCATGTTGAGAGGCAAAACTAACACCATCCAGCCATATAACATGGCAGGATCAGTTGAGAAGAAAATGAGAAACTTTGACTTCTTGTAGGCACAATGCATCAATATTGCCAAGCCTACACTTGGTATCATGAATAAAATATTTTCTAGGGAGGTCTGTGAGCCCCTACACATTCCATGAGAGGAAATTCATTATCAACTAGCTTGCGTGTCATCCTTGTCAGAAAGAGAGGAAAGCTATTGTGCAAGAAAGTAGAGGATTCAAATGAAGGGTCACCTAAAGAGATGGCTCTTTGTTTGTCCCCATTGATAGAGACAACATTCCTACCTTTAGGGTTGTGAGAGCGATGGAAACACTAATAGAAAATCATAGAAGTTGCTTGAGGTGCATAAACCCAAGTAGCTTGAACCTCTAACTATTATGTCCCATATGAATTAGGGTTTGAAATAGATGATGACACAATCAAGGGAATCTCAAGAGTTGTGGGAGCAAGAGGAGCCACACTGGAACTAGGATGGCTAGGTTCCTAAGAAATGGGGCTTGACCTAGCAAGACCCTTTCCTTTCTTAACGATCATTTTAGATTCATCTCTTTTAGTGGCCAAAGCTAGCTTGGTTTCCTAGACTAGAGAGTGATTGCACTCAAGTAAAGGACAATCTTTTATCTTATGGCTACCAGATTGGCAATGATAACAAGTATTTAGGAGGTTCAGGTAAAGCACCTTTTGGGTAAAGGTGGTACCACCAATCTAAATTTCTACTAATTCTTTAAGGTCCCTAAATTGGTCAACCTCAACACAAACCCTCCGTTGAGGATAGGCATTAAAATTTTTGTTGAGTTCCACACAAATCACTTTGCCCATAGTTTGGGTAATTTCTAGGAGAAAAGACTAGCAAGGGGTGGGCAACCTAGGGAACTTTACCAAAATTTGAACACTAAGTTTGTGATCATTCGAGATACAAAAGTCTCGAGACCATCTCAAAAAGACTAATAGAGATGAGTGAACTATCCATGGACCATGGTTTAAAATTCCCTCAGCCTAGGAGGGGTTACCAAAATGAAATAGAAAACATTCCTTAGTAAGGCTTTAAATCCCTTCAAGGAAAATCCCCTGGGTTCTAGGCCTTGAAACTCATTCACACAATGCACTTTCAGATGGAGTGCGACCCAAAAAATTCCCAATAATGGTTTGGGTCTCTAGCCAATGGCAAGAGGTTTCAAAAGAAAAGATATTCAAAACTAGGTTAGGAGTGGAATTACCTTGTAGAATACCTTGGGACAAACTTGCTTGAGTGTTTGTTCAGCTTGGCGATTCTTGCAGGCAGCAACAACTCCAACACCAGCACCAACTATTGGGCTAGAGAGGGTTGTGGCCATTATAACCTAAAAGGAGTTCCTACACATAATACAGAATGACAAGTGGTATGGCAAAAAGGGTTCAGAAAAAAATTAGACAAACTCTAGCAGAGGATATTTCATAGAGTTATCGATAATCTTGAGTTATTTTGAATTTCTTTTACTTCCCATGAAATATTTATTTCATGGAAAAAATAAAAAATTCCTTTCTAAGATTTCAAAGAAAGTGCACTATAGGCATGACTCTACCAAAATTATATCTTGTATTAGGCAAAATAGAAAAAAAAAAAAAAACTATCCAATGTCAAAAATTCTTCAACTAAAACTTCAAGTCATGTAATACTTTAGGATGAAACTAACGATTCAACCTCTGAAGTGTATGATCATTTTAGAAGTAGCTCATTATTTTTTGAACAAATTAATAGTACCAAATTATATTAACTCATAAATTATTTATAAAATATTTTTTATTTAGTATCGGAAAAATGCAAGTTTTTACAAGAAATAATTATTGTAAAATTTTAATTTCTATCTCAAATTCTATGTGCCTCTTCCCTATTCTGACAACTTACAAAGAATATTATACAACATAATATTTTAAATATTCTAGAAATTTGAAAGACTAAACTATAACATCATTCTATCATTTGCTCAAGTTAACTAGTTTCTTAGCAATACATATTAATTTTTTATATCAAGATATAGCATGCCACTTTAGGATGAAACTAATGATTCAACGTGCGAAGCTTTGATAGTTTTAGTAGTAGTTCATAATTATTCAAAGAAATTAACAACACCAAATTATATTAACTTGTAAAATATTTTTAAAATATTTTATAATTTGAATAAGGAAAAATGCAAGGTTTTACAAGAAAAGTGTATTGTGTGATAATTTAAATTTTACCTTGTATGGGTCAGTGCAAGAAGTTGGGTCTCACTTTTGGCCAAAAAGTGGAAGTGTTTTTCTTATTTTTGAAATATACAATCAATTGATGCCAAAATTTGAGGCATTTATATATTAAATATAATAGGACTTGAGAAATAAAAATTGTAGTGCCTGGAATCTCCTTTTTGAATATGTAATTTATTTGTATACTTGTATGGTAGATTATTGTTTTGGTCTGAATCTTTAGGAACCACTTCTTCAAAATGTGTGTTTTAGGACCATACAAGACTCGTATACAGACACCATAATTTGACACAACTAAATTATTTTTTTGTTAGTCTTGTTAAATGAAGTTACCTAACGCACCAAGGATTGATGAGAATAATTTTATTAAAAAATTTAATGAATTTTTTTAAAATTAATTTTTAATTGATGATTAACCAAATTTCTAAAACCTCTTGTGTACAGATACCATAATTTAATGAAAATTTAAATTTTTTGGATGTTTTATTTTTAAATTCAAAAGAATTGTATGAATCTTAATGGCATGTAAATTAATTTAAGAAATATGAAAAATTAAGAAAGTTATTAAAGTTTTAGTGAATTTCACTATTTTATGTTTATGAGACACTTTTGATTAATAAATAATGAAAAAATAGAAAATGAACTCATATCACTATAAAATTTACATTTTTGAAATCAAAACAGTAAGACCTATTTTGGGTTTTTGCTTTGTCAAAAAAATCAATAGGGAAGATCGTATAAAAATTACAGTAATCCTTGAAATTGTTGATTAATTGCCTTAGTCAAAATTTGGTTCATAAAGGCATAGGCTTGGTCCCACCAAGCTTATGCCATGTCTTCCCCCAAAAAAAACCTAATGCCAAAAGGAAATTATCACCCATAGCATTAAAATTGGGCACTTTATATGTAATTCTAAAATTAAGTGCCCAATTCTACTTTAGCCATAATGGAAATCGGGCAACTGATATTTAAACAAATGGGCACACTATTATTTAAAAATTAGCTGCCTAATTTAGAATAAGGTACTTGATTGTTTAAATATCGAGTAGCCAATTAAAAATTAGATAACCAATTGTTTAAAAATTGGGTACACAATTCTAAAGTTCCCTTTGGACCCCAAAAGATGCCCCACAAAGAACTTATCAATCACTATAATGATTAAATGATAATTTTGAGCTGCAACAATGAATTTCTATCACAATTTTTATTTTTTCTTGTCATCTTCTACAATTTTCAAGCTCTTAATTTAAATTCAAAATTGTTGTAAACATGGGATCAAAACAAAGAAGAAAGAATAATATTAAAGTTATAAGAAATGAGGAGATTGCAACAATGATGGGACACAACCCAAGAACAAAATGGACACAACAGAAAAGGGGAAATTATATTAACTGAGAAAATAAGCTAGTACAAACAATACAGAGAAAATAAACTTCAAAACATGCCCTAAGGGCTTACAATAGCATAAATCTAGAGATAATTTCTCCTTTCAGTATCTCCTCTCAAACTCCACTTCGAACTGCCTTTTACAATGCCAAAAATCTCCTTAAATAGACCCCGAAGGGTTAAGGACTAGGAGTACATTCTAGAAAGTGCTAGTAGGCATCCATCAACCAAATAGAAGGTCCCAGAAGCTGCGTTAGAAGTTGGTGCAAATCTAGAAGAATCCAAAAACGGTAATCGAACTTTCGGGAGGCATAACTTTTGAACCATAGCTCCGATTGATGAACCGTTTACATTTTTGGAAAGCTCTAAAAGTGCTCTATAGCCCTATGAACCAGATTTGCTCGTCCTCCATTTTTTAGCCCTTTTTGAGGTCATTTAATGCCCCTAACCTGACTTTGAAGCATTCTTAGGAGGTCTCCAAAACTCGAAAAATTGCAATAACTTTCAAACCATCAGGCCTTTTAACCTGATTCTTTTTCTGGAATGCTCTAAATCACAATTACATTCATCTGGCCAATTCACACCTTCTAGGTCACCAAAATGATGGCCAAATTGCATGCTCCTATTTTTTCAAGATTTTTTAGCACACTGATAGTTGAACTGTGAGAGTTGGAACCTTTATTTGACCCACATGGGTGTCCAAAAATGAAAACACATGAAACAAAAACTAAGTCTAAGTACATTTTTTTGGGTGACAGAGGATTGCCATTATACCTCTAGATGCTCCTGCATCAGACACCCAGGGTAGATTGAAAAGTGACCTTGTCACTTTATGAATGGTAGAGGAAATCCCAAATGGGAAACCTCAGCTGCTGAAATCCAAGTTGAGTCCTCGATCGGCCGTCCTTTCCACTTCACCAAATACTCTTCATACTGCCTATTTCTAGTACTCCTACCCACACGATGATCTAAAATTTCTTCTATCTCCTCCTTCTTAGAAGCAAGAATTGGACATGGCTCTAACACCAACTCCTCATCTGCACCATCATCATGATACTCTGTTAAATCTGCAATGTTGAAAATGGGAGAAATGTGAATACCATCTGGTAGCTCCACTTCGTATGCATTTCCTGAGTCATGTTTCTTCAAAATTTTGCAGGGGCCAAATTTCTTCATTTTCAACTTGTTGTAAGTACCAGCTGGAAATCTTTCTTTTCATAAGTGCACCGTGACTAAATCTCCTACTTGGAATTCCTTATGTCTTCTCCTTTGATTAGCCCTAGCTTTATACTCTTGATTCATCTTGGTAATGTGTGCTTGAACCTCCTCATGTAGATGCTTGATATGTTCAGCAAATTCTTCAGCTTTAGCACTTGTCCTCTCCCCTTGTTCTATCTTCCTCAGCTGGTGCAGTCCTTGGGCTACTCCCATATACAATTTGGAATGGTGATTTTCCAGTACTCCTATTTATAGAGTTATTATAAGCAAACTCTGCTTGTGGTAGAATCAAATCCCATCCCTTGGGCTTATCCCCAACTAAACATCTCAGCAAATTGCCTAGACTTCTGTTTACCACTTCTGTTTGGCCGTCAGTTTGTGGGTGATGCGTGGAACTAAATTTCAAGTCTACTCTCAACTTTTTCCACAATGTCCTCCAGAAATACCCCACAAATTTAGTATCTCTATCAGAAACTATACTCCTTGGGAGACCATGTAGTCTCACCACCTCTATAAAGAACAAGTCTGCAATATGGACAACATCATGAGTTTTGTGGCATGGAATGAAATGTGCCATTTTGGAGAACCTATCAACCACCACGAATACTAAGTCATTACCCCTTTGTGTCCTTGGCAATCCAATAAAAAAATCCATACTTATGTCCTCCCATGGCCTTGATGGAATAGGCAATGGCTGATATAGGCTAGTATTGTGACTAAACCCCTTGGAAACTTGACAAACCCGGCAACTCTGTACAAACTTCTTCACATCCTGTGAAATTTGAGGCCAAAAATAATGTTCTCTAAGAATGGCAATGGTCTTATCTTGACCAAAATGTCCTGCCATCCCTCCACTATGTTTCTCCTTAATCAGATTTTCCCCCATGGACCTCCTTGGAATGCATAATTGACTACCCTTGAACAACATGCCATCCTGAATCAGATAGTCTAACCATTTGGTTCTATCTACAGCAACAAGCTCTTGACAAGCTTTCCATGCTTCAGAAAAATCAGGATCCTCAGGGTACAAATTCTTGAGTTCATCAAACCCAACTACTTCAACCTGCATTACTATAAGCAACAACTTTCTCCTACTTAGTGCATCTGCAACCCTATTAGATTTTCCACTTCTATGCTTCAACACAAATGTATAACTCTGCAAGAACTCTACCCACTTCATATGCCTCTGATTCAATTTACCTTGGCTATTTAGGTACTGTAATGCCTGATGATCAGTATACAAAACAAATTCCTTTGGTAATAAATAATGCCTCCATTTCTTTAAGGCTTGAACTATTGCATGGAACTCTTGATCATAAACAGAATACTTCTTCTTTGCATCATTCAATTTTTCACTAAAATATGCAATAGGCTTACCTTCTTGGCTTAATACAGCCCCAATAGCACTGCCACTGGAATCAAAATCTACTTGGAAAACCTTTCTAAAATTTGGAAGTGCCAACACAGGCTATTCTATTACCTTCTTCTTCAGCAATTCAAAACTTCTCGCAGCTGCTACAGTCCATTTGAAGTCTTTTATATCCCCTCTTATTGTATCAGTTAGGGGTGCATATATGCCACTGAAATTCTTAATAAACTTCCTATAAAAACTAACCAAACCATGAAATGATCTTACCTCAGTAGCAGACCTTAAACTAGGCCATTCCAAGATGGCTTTTACCTTCTCTGGATCCATTTTGAGACCTTCGGGTGATATAACAAACCCCAAATAGACTAACTCCCTTTTTGCAAAGACACACTTCTTCAGATTAATTAATAGTTTCTCTTCCCTTAGCCTTTCAAGGACACTACACATATGCAGTAAATGTTCTTCCAAAGTCTTGCTGAAAATTAAAATATCATCCAAATAGACAGTAACAAATTTTCCCAAGAACTTCTTAAATACCTCATTCATGAGCTACATGAAGGTGCTTGGGGCATTCGTCAATCCAAAGGGCATGACTAACCACTCATAAAGACCCTCCTTGGTCTTGAAGTCTGTTTTCCACTCATCTCCTTCTTGAATCCGTATCTGATGATAACCAATCTTCAGATCTATCTTTGTGAAGTACTGAGCTCCACTCAAGTAGTCCATAAGATCATACATCCTTGGCAAAGGAAACTGGTACTTGATGGTTATCCTATTTATAGCTCAAGAATCTGTACACATCCTCCACTCTCCATCATTCTTTGGTGCGAGTACTGCAGGTACTACACACGGACTTAGGCTCTCTCGAATCAAGCCCTTCCTCAACAGCTCCTGAACCTATCTATTTAGCTCCTCTGTTTTAGTAGGAGTCATCTTGTAAGCAGCCTTGTTAGGCAAACTAGCTCCTAGAATCAGATCTATCTAATGACTAATTTGCCTTACTAGTGGCAATCCATCTGGAACATTATCAGAGATAATATCTCCAAACTCCCCTACTAAATCTAAAACTTCAAGTAGTATTTCACTACTACCTTCTTTATCTTTCCTAGGAATCAAAGCATAGCACATATGCTGTTGTTTCATGCCATCTAAAAACTTCCTTTCATCAACAAGACAAATCCTAGCACTGCTACATACCTTTTCACCTTCCTTTTTCATGGACTTCAATTCGTGGTGAACTCCATCCTTTGTCAGAGAGTATGTGTTTGCATGTCCATCATGTACTGCATGTCTATCAAACTGCCATGGTCTACCCAACAATAGATGGAAAACATCCATCGAAATAACATCACAGAGAACTTCATCATGGTAACTCCCAATTTTGAATTTCACTAAACATTGTTCACTTACCAGGACCTTATGATCACCTTTTACCCAAGCAATCCAATAGGGCTGGGGATGTTTCTCCCTCTTGAGCTTCAGCTTAGAGACCATCTCTTCTGATACCAAGTTATCAGTCCTACCACCATCAATGATCACGTCACAAAATTTATCCTCACAGTTGCATTTGGTACGAAACAAACTCCTCTATTGTCCCGGTTCAATCTCACCACTTAGTAGGACTCTTTCATTTACCAAGGTCTCTCCTCTTTCTGCATCCTCTGAATGTGATGATTGTGCATCCTCATCCATATGAGCAACCCTAGCTTGGCCCTCAGCTCTCTTATTTGTCCTTCCTTGTCGTTGAGGGCATTCAAAGGCATGATGACCTTCATTGCAATGGAAATAGGTACCATGGAAGCCTCCTCTTCCTTGTCCACATCCTCTACCTCTTCCTCTTTGACTTCCAAAGTCTTGATCATGGGAGCGATTGAAACTCTCATTCCTCTGGTTCCTGCTAGTACCCACATCTTAATTTTTCTTTTGGGTTTCATTGTGGCCTCTAGATGACCTACTGCTTCCCCTTCCTCCTTGACCACACCCTCTTTGTCTTCCTTCAAACCTTTTATTTAGCTTCTCTTCAACTCGTAGGGAAAACTAGTATGCCTCTTCAACGCTATTCATTCTTACCAGACTTAATTCCTCCTAGATGCAAGGTCGCAACCCACTGATATAATGAGCAACCTTCTCCTTATTTTCTTCTGCATGCCCCACTCTAATCAAGAGTCGGTAAAATTCCTCTGTATATTCTTGGACTGATCTTCCTACTTGCTTTAACCCATGCATCTTCTTAAACAAATCAAGCTCGTAGTCCACAGGAATGAACTGCTTCTTCAATTTGTCCACCATGCGATCCCATCTTGTGATCTTCTCCTTTCCTCTTCTATTTCTTTCCAATTGAACCTCTTGCCACCAGATTTTGGCATGGCCTTTTATTTTGGCCTTTGCAAACTTAACCCTATCTGGGTCCCTTATATCCTCATACTCAAAGTATTCTTCCAGTTCATTGATCCAATCAATCAACTCATCTGGTTTCAGATTTCCTGAAAATACACCCACTTAATTTGTGGGTCTTTTCCAAAACTTAGTAATGGCCCTAAAAAGCCTTTCCTCTACATGATTTAGAACTTCCCCATCAAATTCCCCTTCTGGTCCCATAACTTCTTCTTCATTGTCATCCTCACTGTCATCACCTGCGGCAACATTTGCTCCTCTACAGAGCTCCTCTTGCAATGCCTGTACCTGCCTTTGGAGGGCTCTAACCTCCTCAGGATTAGTAGCTCTGACCCTTCCATCATTCTCTCTTCATGGAGGCATCTTCTAACTTGAACTCACAACCACACATTCCTGGTGCAAACTGCCTCATAGTCGGTGCTCTGTCTACACACTCAGGAAAACCAGCTCTGATACCACTTGATGGGGACACAACCCAAGAATAGAATGGACACAACAGAAAAGGGGAAATTATATTAACTAAGAAAATAAGCTAGTACAAATAGTACAGAGAAAATAAACTTCAAAACATGCCCTAAGGGCTTACAATAGCATAAATCTGGAGATAATTTCTCCTTTCAGTACCTCCTCTCAAACTCCACTCTGAACTGCCTTTTACAATGCCAGAAATCTCCTTAAATAGACCCCAGAGGGTTAAGGACTAAGAATACATTCTAGAAAGTGCTAGTAGGCATCCACTAACCAAATAGAAGGTCCCAAAAGCTGCGTTAGAAGTCAGTGCAAATCTAGAAGAATCCAGAAACGGTAATCAAACTTTTGGGAGGCATAACTTTTGAACCGTAGCTCCGATTGACGAACCGTTTACATTTTTAGAAATCCCTCAAAGTGCTCTATAGCCCTATGGACATGCTTTGCTCATCCCCCATTTTTTGGCCCTTTTTGAGGTCATTTAATGCCCCTAACCTAACTTTGAAGCATTCTTAAGAGGTCTCCAAAACTTGAAAAATTGCAATAACTTTCAAACCGTGGGGCCGTTTGACCTGATTCTTTTTCTGGAATTCTCTAAATCACAATTACATTCATCTGGCCAATTCACACCTTCTAGGTCACCAAAATGATGGCCAAATTGCATGCTCCTATTTTTTCAAGATTTTTTAGCACACTGATAGTTGAACTGTGAGAGTTGAAACCTTTATTTGACCCAAATGGGTGTCCAAAAATGAAAACACATGAAATAGAAACTAAGTCTAAGTACATTTTTTTGGGTGACACAGGATTGCCCTTATACCTCTAGATGCTCCTGCATCAAACAAACAAAGAAAATGAATCACAACATCAATGAGAGAGAAGACAAAGAATTAGAGAGTTGAGTAATGTTTCAAAAGAGAAAAACATTGAGGATACCATGATGGATGAAGAGGTTGGAGAAGAGAACCCAATATAATGAGATTCAAGTGCACATTCTAATCTAACATTCAATACTGGTGTGTCTCCAAATTCCTCCAGTTCTTTCTCATGATGAGATTAGAGATTTTGTAGAAGTAGGTTATGATTTAAATAATTTAGGTTTTGTCATTAGAATAGATTGGAAAATGATCATGCACAACAAACTCTAGTGGAAATACAAGCCCCAAAAGAAATACCAAGGAAAAACTAATAATGAGATTCAAATTCCAAATAACATTGAAAATGAAATACCAACTAAAATAAACAATGGTATGAATGTAGATATGGAAACACCAAGTACTAAGAAAACATGTCTAAATGATACTGAAGTGCATGAACATAATTTTCATTTTTCGAATGATGTGCTAGATAATCTTCATGAATTGATTTCATGCAGACAGATTAAGACACATGATAATATATTATATAGACATTTTTTTAATAATAAGAAATTTGGGTTTCAATGTAAGTTGATGGTACAACTAATTAAAATTTCTAAAATGTGAAAAGTAATGAAAAGGTAAGGAAGGTATGCAAAACCCAAGAAAAAAAATGAATTCTTAAAACAAGTTGTATCCATTGTTTCTAGTGCCTTTGATGCTATCAGAAAGAAAAGTTTCTCTAAAGATAAGAATGCATCATGATGAGCAATAATAATAGCTTTAGTTAAGAAATCAACTATTGAAAAAATATCTCTTAGTAACATAAGTGGATATCTTAATGCAAATTTTAAGACTTTATAAAGAGCTATAAAGAAAAAGGTTAACTTTGAATGTGATCCAACAAATAGATTGTTGACTTGTAGTGTTAGACTCCTAAGATCTGATATAAAACTTACTAGTGAAGTCAAAAGTTTGGTTGAAATTTTTTGGTATGATAATACAAGAGTATTACCTAATTCAAGAGATGTTCTTAAATTGAGAGTTGGCTCAAAAATACATAATCCACATCCTAAACACCTTTTGGACATGACTCAAATTGAATTGTTCATAAAAAATTTACATGATAAGGTGTTAACTATTACCATTTGTCAAAGATCTTTTGAAAAGTGTAAACTATGGTATGTAAGGATTAACAAGGAAAGAATCACATGTTATTGTAAAACCCATGTTCAATTTCATTACCATTATGATGTATTTCAATCTATACATGGTACCATGCATAGTAAAGAAATTTTATAGGAATGTGGTATAAAAGTACCACCTCAAACTATAAAGGATTTCATATCAAGTTCATTTTGTAAGTTACCTAATGACCAATATTTTATTTTCAATGCTTATCTTTTTGGTACATCTGATATGTGTGGGAATCTTTCTTTGTTAGATGACTGTTTGCATGAAAATTTCTTGACTACTTTTGGACGACAATTAGTTGATGTAAAAAGATTCAAAACTATTGAATATCCATTGAAGGATGGGAAGATTGGAAGGAGGTGTGATCTAGTTACAGATAAAGTTAGTTTCCATACATTTATGGATGACTTTTAGAGTATGATCATACCAAAATATGTTAAACACTCTCAATATGCTAGATGGCTTGATGGACAATTTCGCATATGTAAGAATACATTTCCAATTGGTACTATATCCTTTTAGTTTTTGACTTTGTAGAGAATTGTACATAGTTGCATCGCAAGATGAGGTACAACCACAATATTACAATTCATTGCAAGTAACAATTTGTGTTCATATAGTTTATAGGCATGCACCTAATAGTATAGAGGAGGATTGAAAAATATTGAGAGAGTAACATTTCCACATGAGTGATAATAAACTTCATTCATCTGAGTTTGCCCACTGTCACTTAAGTTCTTTTATGATAATAGAAAAGAGAGAAAAATTCAATTAGCACAACATTAGATATGGTTAGATCATTGTACAAGGAAATTCAAGAATGCTACAATGTTCTATTGGTTGAGTAGGACACATAGGAAAACTAATGCTCATGTGTCAAGCTTTTTTGAGGCTGCATATGGTAAAGGAGAACATGGTGGTGTTGGTGCATGGATAAAGAGAGCCCTTTATAGATAGCAATTAAAATTTGAGTAAAATGCCAACTTCAAAGTTTCACATGATATTTTCAAATGGTGTAGCAAATATTTGTATCAAGTCAAAACTCTACAATCATACGTTTCTTCTACCTAGTTAAAGAGAAGAACATCCTTTCAAGATATGACTATGATGCAATTAGGGCTTCAGTTAAATGGCATTCATTCAAGAGTTTGGATTCTAACACTTGGACTATATGGACTAGGGAGCATGCTTATTTTTGTTAGTTTTGTCTTGTAGTTGAATGGGAAGAATGTGAGAATATAGAATGGGTTGAAGATTGATAACACAAATCATTGGCATCTACTGACACACATTTTCAAGATGATATAGTAAATGAAGGCACAAATGTTTTTTAATTAAAAGTATCCAAAACTAGGGGGCTGGCCCTTTAATAATCAAACTAGTCAACTACCAGTAGATAACCATCAAACAAAACTACCCCCTACCACTTTAATAAAACAAAGTCAAGGTTTTGATCCATAATTAAAAGAGTATCAGTAGGCCTAAGATACATACTGCCTATGTAAAAACCATAAAAGCTATAGTAATATATAAACAAAGGCATGACAACCTTAAACCCCATCAAGTTTAAAGACCAGTAGATTAATAGTATAAAAGTAAAAAAGAATAAACCATTACGGATGAGGATGTTAGCCAAATCTTTTGCAAGGAATTCAAACAACATTTTTGTATCCTCCTTTGGTAGGTCACCATCCAAATCCTTGAGTAGGTTTAGTGTGGTGGAAATAGCATGTGTCACTTTGATAGTGAACTTTGTCAATAGGTGCATTCTCTCCTCCAGTGCATGAATTCTTTCCTAGACCTCACTGCTAGCCTTCTTCATGATATCCACATTGACCTCCTCCCTGTCACCAAGAAAACCATCTACCTACATCATAATAAATTCTTGCACAATTAGGGGGTTAGCATAATCCTTGGAAAAAGCCTTAATAGGGGAGGAAATTGTTATAGGGGAGGGAGCTCTGTCCACCATATCAGGGAATTGGTCCCTTGTTAAGTCCACACATCCCAGCCTGATGGTTTCCTAAACATGTGACACCTTCTTTCTCTCCTTCAAACGCTCATCCAAGCCATACTAAGAAGAATCTAAGATGTCCTCTTCCTCCTCCTCCATTCTCCCTTCTCCAAAGGTCAAAGCCTTCTCCTTCATTCTCTGTTTGGAATAGCTCGTATCTTCTAAATCTGTCTCCTCCTCTTGCAAGGCCCCTTCTTGCAATTTCCTTTTAGCATTATATTTAGCTAACCTTCTCAACCTCCTCCTCCCCCCTCTTCCCTCCTCTAGCTCTATCGATTCTTTCTCTTTCCCTTTATCATATCTCCCTCTTTTCCCAAGAGGAGTGGGCTTTAATTCCATAGGGGAACTATTAGGTGAGGGTTGTGGAGTAGGGGCTCTAGGACCCATGATCCTAAGGGGAACTAGTTGGGGACAAGGTTTTACATGAGCTAAAATATCAACCTCCACTATCCTAGGGGGGACTGGGGAAAGGTAGAACTGATGCATATGAAAAATAACCCTTGATGTAAAATTGTAAAATTTACCTCTTTTCTCATTCTTTCTTTTACATCAATAGCCATGTCTTCTAAATCATGCAACAGAAAAAAGGAATGGAAATTAATGTTAGAGTAAATAATTAATTATTTATTATTTATTCTATTTACTTAAGCTTACTTAGGTAAATGTGTTTGATTAATTAGTTGTAGTCTAGGAGTTTGTTATAAGTTGTTGACAATATGGGAGTTTGTTCTCTCTAAGTCATACTTATCCTCTCACCCTATTCAAGGACTTTCCACCTCATGTGGATGTATGTTTAGTTGTCACACTTATCTCCTAGCATCTTCTAGCTCATTCTAGAAGATTCCTTGAGCTCTTTATATTCGAGCTCCCTCATTGTATTTCATCACATCATAACAACATCACTTCTTGCATATTGTAAATACATATTTTCTTATGTTACAATATCTTGTGGTCTCTCATGTCCATTTAAGGTTTTTCCCTTGCTCCACGCTCTTCCTTCATTGGCTTCCCTTTGACAGGTTTTCACATGCAGGTGATCTTGGGTATCTTCGGAGTTGGATTTCATCAACTCCAACATGGTATCAGAGCCTTCCTGATGCTGCTTGGTTGAAAGATTTTTGAAGCTATGATTTGAAGTCACAAACCCTAGTATGTTTGTGCATTTTTTCTCCAAATCAGGGGGACAACAATTTTTCAGAGCACTTTCAGCCCAAATGGACGCTGCCATTGGATCTAGAAGGTGTAGGCATTTTTAGGTTTTGATGCATTTTTGTTGCCTGTTTTTGCAGTCAAAGCTTGAAGTTCTATTTTTGACTTTGGCATGCATATCTTTTGCATCCCATGTCAGTTTTTTGAAAACATTATATTTTTGAAAAGTTGGTTTTGTCACCTTTTTAGAAATGTGGTCCTTTTCCTTAGATTTTTTCCCATGCTCTTTCTATCATATTTTTGGTTTTCTTTCTATATGGTGGATATCTTGAGTGTTTTAGGCCTGAGGATCATTTTCTTGGCATGGTTTCTTTTATTTTGGGTTGTACTATGTTTTGTTGCAACTTGTTTTCAGTTTTGATCATTGTAGCTATCATTTTGAAGCACTTTTATGTATTGCACTGAGATAAAGTGTCACTCTTGCATTCTAGGGGTCATGAACATTGTTTTTGAGTTAGTTGTACATGCACTATTTTCGTAAAGTACCATGGGGGGATAGTAGTTGCCATGTTTGTGCCATCTTCCATTATCAAGTGAGTGTCCCTTCCATGACATTAGCCCCATGCAGCATTAGTGTGACCGTGTCTTTATAAGTGTTTGTACCTCTTCCTCTCTCGTCATTCTTGGTTCATCTATAGGAGACTTTGGCCCACCTTCTCAGTTGCCTATCATCTCACCTTGTCTGCATTAAGGGGGGGTTATGTTGTTGTTCCAATGCATCCATGATTTGATGGTTCATTAGTGTGAGCTATGTATTTAGTGGTTGATCCTATATACGAGGCGATTGCAGTGGCTAGCTACCTATTCATTTTGGTGAGATGGATCATCTACCATATAGACATGCTCAGTTCGTGCCTTCTTCTTCTATGGATGTTCTTCAGGTCAGTAATTTCTTTTGATGGAAAATTTTGCAGCTTCTTCATGCTTTAGTGATGCTCTTCATGATCACTATTTGTTCTTGTTTTAGGGGACATTCCCTAGTTGGAGGCTTCTTCAGTTCTTCACTAGGTTTTTACCTCTTTCTGGGGGAGGGTTTTTCCCATTTGTTTTTCTCTCTTTCCCCATTTTTTAGAGGTTGCATTTCTTTGCATTGTACATGGGTACCTAACATGGCCTTGTTGTCGGGACCCATTCTATATTCATCTTAGTTTTGTGAGCTTAAGGCATTTCCCTAAGTTGCACTTAAGGGGGGCTATTAGAGTAAATAATTAATTAATTATTATTTATTCTATTTACTTAAGCTTACTTAGGTAAATGCATTTCATTAATTAGTTGTAGTCTAGAAGTTTGTTATAAGTTGTTGACAATACAAGAGTTTTTTCTCTGTAAATCATATTTATCCTCTCACCTTGTTCGAGGAATTTCCACCTCATGTGGATGTATGCTTAGTTGTCACACTTATCTCCTAGCATCTTCTAGCTCATTCTAGAATATTCCTTGAGCTCTTTATATTCAAGCTTCCTCATTGTATTTCATCACAACATAACAACATCACTTCTTGCATATTGTAAATACATATTTTCTTGTGTTGCAATATCTTGTGGTCTCTCATGTCCATTTAGGGTTTTTCCCTTGCTCCACGCTCTTCCTTCCTTGGCTTCCCTTTGACAGGTTTTCGCATGCAGGTGATCTTGGGCGTCTTCGGAGTTGGATTTCATCAACTCCAACAATTAAATCACGATGTCAAAAATGATTTAGGAGGGGAAAGTGGTAGTAATAATAGACACTGTACCTCCCTTCCAATGTTAAGTACTTCATTGACATCAAGTAGACCTCATTCCATGGCTTAGGGAGCTTCTCCCACATAAAACCACCTCTATGGAAAATAGGTTCCTCCTCATCTAGGAAGAAGTGTTGTAGACTCGCTTCATCAGCTACCATTGTCAACTTCTACCACTTCCTTCCCTTCATGGCCAAACCCATCGCCAAAGCAATGACTTCTCAGAGATATGGAATGATATGCCATTTATCATGACTCTATAGTCCTCCCAGGAATTAAAAAAATTGAATGGAAAATTTTTCATAATGCCCAAATGGAGCTTCTATAAAAGGCACAAACCTACCTTCCTTCAGCATATACCACACTAGTGGCTTCCTTGCAGTCTCCTCAATCATTGACAGCTCAATGCGCATAAGGTTGCCACCCATCTCTGCAAATTTCCCTAATCCTTTGACCTTCTTCAAAACCCAAAAACACTTGCTAATAATGACACCACACTTAAGCTGAAAATCCCTTAGGCTACAATAATGGCTGTTATTATTAGTAATAATATTAACATTCTTAGTGTAAGTTAAAGTCATGTACTGAATGCCACCATTCCTCCCAATCTCTTCCATCATTCCCAAAACACACAAACCATTTAAAACTTGAACCTTTTTTCTACCCAATGTACGAGCACCTGCATAGGAAAATTACTAAAAAACTTTCCTTTTAGACTTTAAAGATCTTCCTTTTTTGGGCCATGCAAATTTATTATTGCCAATACTATCTCCTTCACTCCTAGCCATCTATCCTTTCTACCAACTCATCAACATGATACACAAATTTAAAATATGTCTCCAACTAGGATTCATCATTCTTTATTTCTTGGTTGACTAAATCTCTTACCAAATTTGGCAAGGCATTAAATTCCCTCAAGCACCTTAGTCTTTTTGCCTTTAGGCTTGATGCCACCATACTATCTGCCACACCATTTCCCTCCTAAAATATATGATTCAAATTAAGCCTATCAAAATTGGCTACTAGGTGTCTGATATCTTCTATCACATGTTTTATAGCCCACCCTTCTTTCATAATACCTTTAATAGTTTCGATAATAATTTTAGAATCACTTTCAATTTCCACATATCTCCACCCCACACTCATCACCAACTTTAAACCCCAATACAGTGCCATCACCTCTGTAGTATTATTTGAAACTTTCCCTAGTTGCCTAGAATATGCGAAAAGCATCTCTCCCTTGCTATCTCATACCATTCCTCCCCTTGTCAAGCCTTCCTTCTTGGCTGGACCATCAAAATTAAGCTTAATCCAATTCATAGGTGGAGGTTCCCATCTAGTTCTTTTCCTTGCCAATAGGTTGGAGTTATCAACCTCCAATATCCCCTCCTCCAATTTCCAACCTTTGGCCACTTTGACCTCCAGATCTCCTAGGGGGAACAGTGGTTTTCTCCACTAACTAAAACTCATATTCTCTACCATTACTTTATATATATATATATATATATATATATATATATATTCAACCACAACTTTCTCCTCTCTCTCTTCATTCTTGAACACCCTATTATTTCTTTCCTTCTAGACACCCTAGTATACATGGGGTGGGATAAGCTTCCATAGCCTAACAAGAAAAGGGTGAGTAAAGAAGCCTTGTCAATTCTCCACAAATTGCTCCAAATCCTTATTAAACATTCAGTCTACCTCCAAATTTTGTAAAATCCTCCCCCAAACATTAGAAGCATACCTACAGTGCAAGAACAAGTGGGGAATATTCTACTCCTTTGTCTTACACAAATGGAATCTATTTGGTAGTTGGAACCCCCATTTCATGAGGTTGTCTATAGTGAGTGTTTTTCCGTGGATAGTGTTTCACTATAATATATCAATCTTAGGTATTAGATAACTAAATCATATTTTCCCCCAATGATTTGGTTCCAAAATTTTCTCAAACATTAGTTTATAGGCAGATTTAATAGAGAACTCCCTTGTTGGAGCTGCCTTCTAAATGAATTCATCATTTTGGTCCCTTGTCATGATCATGTACCCTTCTAGAAGAATATTTAGCTCTTCTATCAAGTCCCTTCCAACTATACCATCATGTTGTAGCTTGGCCTTCTTCCACTTTCTCCCTAGGAAAATATAATTAGCCACACCATTCATCCCCCTACTCTTGAGGATGGTTCTAGAGAGGATCAAACTTTTTTTTTGTTAATGGTTTATCTATAAGCCATGGGTCCTTCCAAAAGTTGATCTGATTTCCATTCCCTACCAGCCATCTAACACCTTCTTTCAAAAGGTTCTATCCTTAATAATATTTGCCCAGATTTTAGATCCCTTAGGGAGATCATTTCTCCAGGTGTAGTGAGAGAACCTTAGATTCCCAAGGTACTTAGCCTTCATGATATCGCACCAATTGGATTCCTCCTTCATTAGGTTCCACCCCATCTTGGTGAGAAGTGCATTGTTCAAATCATCTAGGTAAAAGTACAAAGTTGTGTCACCTTTCAGGATGACTTATCAAAATGATTGAATTTTAGTATTTCTATCGAAAAATCATTTTTTCTCAAACATATGATTTAGATAAATTCATTCTAGCTAAGTTATATATGGTCTCACACTTTTCCAATTGAAAATGTCTATTAAATGCATGTTTCATACTAGTTTGTATCCAATTACAAATGAAATAAAATTATTTCAAAAAAATTGTATTTAAATAATTCTTACTATTTTATATGATATTTTTTTAGTAAAATATAAACACCATTTTATAGAGCTCAAAGTTAAGAATATTTTCATATAGAGTTTATAGTATTTTAATTAGATATAGTATATTTTAATTAAAAAAATTTAAAAGCATGTATTTTAACACTCAAAAAGATGTTGATTTTGAGAAAAAAAAAATCTTAGATCATATAATAATAAATAAAAATTATTGGGCATTCTAGAGGAGAGAGTCCTCTTTCAGAATGTATAATTTTCCTTCTGGTTAGAATAGATTTGTTTTGAAAAATGTGGTGGGAGATGAAAACTATCAGTTTTAGGTGAGTTGAAATTTGAATCACTATAAAAGAGAAAATATAGGTATAAAGTGAATTTTTATTTTTTATTGTTCTAGTTATATGTGTTATCTATAACATAGTCAGAGTTCAAATGGAAATAAGTTTATTTCAATATAGTTTTGTGGTGGGAAGTAAACCACTATTTTTCAACATTTTTCAACAACTAAAAAATTGTCTATAGAAATTAGGAAAATGTATCATTTCTTATTCCAAATAATTATTAAAAATTATAATCTTAAACTTCAACCATTTATATACATTTCATTAGTATACTTCATTTTTTAATTCCAAATAATAATAACAGTTTTGTGTCATTGAAGATGAATAATTGTACTTTTGTTAGCCTTTTCCTTTACAAAAGGTTGACATAGGTTTGTACTTTTACCTATCTATCTTCCTCACCCACAAACCTCCTCTGCTTCTCAATTTACAAACTATATCCCAATTAACCATACATAATATCACATTCTCTCTAACTCCTAACCAAAGGAAATTATGTTGCATTTTCTCCAATTTATCAGCCATACTCTGATTAATTTTGAATAGCAACATGAAGTACATAGGTAACCCCTATAGGGAGGAAGTTAGAAGTTGAAGCTTTCCCGCACTACTCAGAGTTTTTCCCTTCCATCCAATCAAATTTTTTTCCATCCTTTCCAGAATGCAATTCCAAAAGTTGTTATTTACATCCTTCATAGTGAAGGAGAGGCCCAAATACATGTCAAGTAACTTTGTAGTATTGCACCGTAAAATATTTACAATGCTTTGCTATATATTAGGGGAAGTGTTAAAAAAGAACACTTTACTTTTATCCAAGTTAATTTTCTATCCTGCATTAGCTGCATATATCTCCAACACAGACTTCCAAGCTCTGGTTTCACCCACCAAGGACTTTCCACTTAGGAAGGTGTCATCCACAAACTACTGTATCACCTTGGGTGGAAGAGTAGATGTAGGTCTAATGCCTTTAATCACCCCCTCTTCCATTTTTTTCATAAATGCTCTACCCAAAACTTCTACAACCATGATGAACAAATAGGGAGAGATAGGGTCACCCTGTCTTAGTCTGCTTTCCCTACCAAAATTCCCCCAAGATGAACCATTCACCATCACAGAGTAGTTGACAGTTTCCACCATCAATTTCACCATCCTTATAATTTTTGACTAAAACCAATTTTATCCATAACTTCATATAGGAATAACCAACTAATCCTATCATAAGCTTTAGAGATGTCTAGTTTTAGGGCCATACCCAAGCTACCACTTTTCTCCACCATGTGCAACAATTCATAAGTTGTTATGGCAACATCAAGGATTTGATGACCCAAGAAAAACCCATTCTAGGTTTTCCCAATGAATTTATGCATCAATGGTTTTAACTTATTCACCAAGATTTTTGAGAAAATCTTATAAGTGGTGTTGTAGAGGCTAATTGGCCTAAAATTAGATAGAACCTCAAGGTCTTTAACCTTCAGGATCATGTCAATGAATTTTTTATTGAGTTTTTTTTAGGAGTTTCCCTATTCTAAAAAAGTCATGAGCCACCCAAAGTAGATCTAATTTAACAACATCCCAGAAATGCTAGAAAAATGCCAAGGGGAAATCGTCAGGTTCTGAGGACTTATAGGCTTTCATAGAGAAGATAGCTCTATGAACTTCCTCGTTAGTGACAATTCATGCTAGTTCCTCATTTTCTTTAGTCAAGATTACCATGGGCATGGAATTAATTGGCCTATGCCTATCCTCTTCCTTAATATTTCTCTATTCTTCCACATAAGAGTTCTTGAAATAAACAAGCACCCAATTACCTATTTCATCAGTTTTAGTAAGCTTCACATTATTCTCATCCTTAATATTATTAATAATATTCCTCCTTTTATGGATTGAGGCTGATCTATGAAAAACATAGTATTCCTATCTCCCACCTTGAGCCATAAAACCCTAGATCTCTGCTTCCAGAAGGTCTCCTCTCTGATCATCATATCTTTCCAAACCTTTTTACAATTGTCCTCTTCTTGAATCATATTTTCTATGGCAAGACCCTCCCCCATATATTTCTAAATCTTTTCTAACTTTTATTCCACCTCTACTTTAGTTTTAAAGATATCACAAAAATATCTCTTCTTCTAGGGCTGAACATTCCTTCTAACATTCTCCAATTTAGTAGAAAGTCTATATATACTCATTCCTTCCACACAAATCCCCCACCACTCTACCACCCTAGCTTTGAAATTAGGGTGGTATTAATACATAATTTCATATCTAAAAGGTCTTGGTCCCCCCCACAAAGAACCTTCTTTCCAATTAAAAAAGATGGGAGCATGATTTGAGATAGTCCTAGGTAATCCCATGAGAGAGGAGGAAGTTAAGCCCTCCCAACCAGTTAGAACTAAAAGTCTATTAATTTTGAATTGATAAGGTCAGCTCCCTTCCTATTATTTGACCATGTGAACTTCACTCCATGCATCTCCATATCCATTAAATCATTTTTATTGATGAATTCTACCAAGTCCTTCATGCTTTCATTAAAATCAGCCATTCCTCCAACCTTTTCCAAAGGATACAAAGATGAGTTGAAATCTTCCATACAAAAGGTATTTTTATTTCAAGAGAGAAACATAGATACCTCCTCTCAAATACAAACTCTCCCTTCCATAGTGTTAGGAGTGTACACATTGACAATATTCCATATCTTATCACCCTTCTTATGTTTAGAAATAAGATAATATCTAGAATAGTAAACTTCCTTTACTGGCACTTGGGTTCCAAATTGTAGCCACACCTCCTAACACCCCCTATACTTCACTATAATAAAAAATTTCCCTTGGCCAAAAATTGCTAGCAATACTTTGCAAATTAGTCATGGTCATTTTAACTTTCTGTATCAAAAGGATATCAACATTCAGACTATATAGCTGCTATTTGATACCATTTGCTTCATTCTTCTAATCTATTTCCCAGACTTCCCTACATCCATCTTTAACTCCACTACCACCTTGAATTTCTTTAAAACTCTAATCTATCTTCTCTGACTTCCCTTCCCCTTCCTCCAAAAAAGCCAAAATATCCATCCTCTTGGGATCTGGAAGAGTCTCTTCACTCTAGCAAAGAGCTCTATCCACCTACCCCCCTACCATCAAGTCTTTCACCTTTCCTTTATCTCTCTCCTCCCTTGGCATCTCCTCCAACACCAAGTTTCTCAAAGGAGTGCTAAGGAGCTCTTCAATACCTTACAGAAAGGGTAGGTTTTCATCTTCTAAGGAAATCTCCCCTTCCTCTAACCCACCACACTATCCTTCTAGTATACTAGGCTTCTCAGTGACCTTTTTCCCATAGGACTCCCCCTTATTCTAGTGGAGCTCCAAACCTTCTATTCTAACCCTCACCATCTCTACTTGAGTGTTCAAATTCTTATCTTCTACCACTTTCTTGGGAAAAGAATTTTCTCCCTTCTCTTCTTGCTATCTAACTCCTTTAACTAGAAGAACATCACACTCTTCCTCTACATTTAGAGGAGTCTCCTCCACTTCCTTTTCCCTTACTATCCCTTCCTATAGCGACTTATTGATTATTTTGCAATCTATAATCAAATGCCCAAAAAATGAGCATTTATGGCAAAACAACCCTACATTTTCATTTATGATGGGTTGTACAATTTTACCCCACTTTGAGCTCAGTGTAATGGCCTCTGGTAAGGAAGTGCCTACAACCACATTCACACTCAATCTCACATATACCAACCTAGACCTCTATATAGTGACTATATCTATAGCAACAAAATGTTCAAAGGAATTTCCAATTGACTTCAAGATACTCTCATCCCATAACTCGAGTGAGAGCCCCGAGAGCCCGACCTAGACTAGTGCCATCCTATTCAGCACTTTTTCTGAATCCAGTGTTGGATGCCACTTAGCCACCACTAGGATATATTTTCCATATGACCAAGACCCAACCATTACCATTGTAAAATCTTCAACAACTTTGAATTTAAAGTAGAATAGGCCCCCTGTCATGGTTAATACCATCACACTCCCTTCGACTTCCATCTCTAACTACCCCACTTCTTGACCATCTCAAATTGATGGATGAAGGGTAAAAAACCTACCAATCAGGCAAAGCTTCAAGTTGGCTAACACACTATCAGCCAAGCTGTTTGGAATCAAAATTTCTAGTCCCTCATCACTGTTGGTCACCTTGGGTGCTTCTAATGGGGAATGAGTTGCCTGCTCTCCAATGACCACTTCCTTCCAACCCAGAGCTAGTCTATGACTTGTTGAATCCTTCTAGCCCACCATTGGTACCACTGTTGACTCTACCAGCACCCATTCATCATGGTGAGTGACTTTCGCATTAACCTTGGCAACCTAGATGTAGTAAGGACAAGTTGTAGGTCTAGCCTAGAACCCAAGACCAAGCTCGGCCCCTAGGGACTAACCTCACACATCAAAATTCAAAATACCAAATGAGTGAGAATGTGCATAAAAGTTGTAGAGCAAAAATGCTATTAGAGGAAAATGTTTCTCCATATAAAGGCACATATGTTACATTTTCATTAGAATACTATGGTTGTATTTTAGACCCCATACAACCTAGTAAGCACAATTTAGTTAATTTTTTTTGTGACCATGGTTTAATTTATATCAATAATTTATGTACATGTCATTAATATATTATTTATTTATGTACACATGTGATTAAATTGTTTATATACTTTGCCTTATCTTGTAGGACATCTTTATGCTATTATTGCACCTAATGATAATGATGAAAATATTGAATATTGGCTAGCTATATGTGTGGAACCTAAGAAAAATTTGATATGTCATCAATTAGATGATGATGGTTTTGAATATTCAATTGGGTCTATCATTGTAACTAGCACTTGGCTATGTACATACGTAACAAGAAGAAATAGTTTACCAGCATTTGAAGACAACTAATTAGAAAAGAAGATTTTACACTATTTTCATTTGGTTGTAGAAATTAATATCAAATTAGAAAGATACAAAAGGAGACCACTAATAAGGTATTATGAACAATTTTAATAGATGAGCATGAGACAATCATAGATGCATCACAAAAGAGAGAGGATGCAGATGGTATAGTGGGATGACTACATTTAAATCAAACACATGTAAGTTTTTTTCTTTATTGTTCTATTTTTATATATGTACTTGTATAATTTAATTATATGTATGCATTGTCAATAAAAAATTAGAGAACTTATATATACCTCTTATTCAAGTCTCAATTACAATTTATGCAAATTTAAATGTTTAAGGTGGATTGAACATCAACATCTTGTGCAATTACACATAGTGACTACACATATTATGCATATTTACATAATATAGATAAATTTTATTAATCTATGGTTTTAATAACACATGTTTTGGTTTTAAAATGTTAGTTTGCAAGACCTCATTTGAAGAAATCTATTGAATCAATTTTTTATTTTGAAATCAAAACATGTCATAAACATTTCAAAGTAGGAATTCACTTCCATTTATGTCCTTTGCATTGTGTTACATATATATTGCTTCACTTGTTTTCAATTTATATGATTTTAGTTGTGTAAAATATAGGAGTTCACTCTTATTTGAAAATTAAAGGTGTGCACTTGATATTAAAAATTCTTTGTCAATTCAAGTAATGACCTCCTATATTTTTTCATTACTTTTACATTCAAACATGTTTAAATTAATGTTCCTATATTTAATTAAAATTATTAAAATTATTGTTCATGTACCATATACTAACAAAATGTGTCATAAAATAAATAAAATATGTCACAATTAAGAAAATGGTTCATACTTACAACATGATAAGATAATAATCTATACTACATACACTAGCATGATAATGAATCATAAAAATATATAACATGGTCTAACATGTCATAACATGATCTATCAAGTCAAAAATACATATAATATAGTGTCCTAATACAAAGTGTATCAAAATAAACAATATATGTCATTAAAACACAATCTAAAGGTGCCAAAAGACCTTATGTATCTAATATGTAGTCCTCTTTACTCTACATGAAGAGGACTTAGATGGATCATCTTGTGTAACATGACATGTCTCATTATGTGGGACATCTTATGGGGCATTGTGTGTCATATCCTGAGAAGAAAATGCGTACATGCTTAATTGAAATGGATTTTAAAATCTAGCTTGCAAATAAATAAAATATTTAGTACTATTTAAAAATAATATTAGATGAGATAGGTGTACCTCTATAATAGGAGGAGGTGCACTATAATGCCCCACCAGGGAACCCAATAGAGATTAACCTAAAGTTTCACTAAGTTTGTCAACATTTTTTTAAAAGATAAAAAATAATAGCATATATAATATAGTAGAAGCAATAACAACAAGAGATAAAATAGTGGAAGCAATAACTCACATACATACAACAATCATAAAAAAATTACATCTATTAAGATTCTATGACATTGATTCATATTTAAGTTCATTAATATTAAATCTAACACATAACAATTCCACATCATGGAATAAATATAGGCACAAATCCATTTAAATAACATACTTGATTATCTTGAATGTCACTTGGTAATAATCAGAATCCACAATCATCCACTATAGAAGCCACATGGTATGAAAGGCTAAATGAATATACATCATAAAATAGATTATATCATTTAGTATAGTATATGAAATAAAAAATAATATAGTAGAATATAACCACCATCAGAAACTGAAGATTAGAAAGAAATGTAATATAGAGCAAGGAACTCTAACAATGACATCAAACTTTTAGATCTTAATAGTATAAGAAAAATGAACTACCACCCAACCTCGTGGAACCTAAATGACCCACTTTCACTAAGCTAAGGAGATAAACTCAAGTCATAGACAAATATAAAAACATAAGTCAAAATCAACATCTAGGTTAAGGAAACACATGAATGCAAAATCTATCAAAGGGTACCAAGATATAAGTAACATATAAACCTAGAGGTAACACAGACATGTAGAAAATCTACTATGCGAGTGGAAAAGTGTCATCGCATGAGCCAACTCTAAGGCTACCTTGGTAGCCTTGTAGGACTTCATCCCCCTAGTGTCTCTATGTGGCATCATTATCCTTTTGTATAGAAAAGACATATTAATGAGTCAACTCTAACGTTACCCTAGCAGTCTCTTAGGACTCTAACACCCTAGTTACTTTATGTGGTACTAATATCTTATTAATTCATTTTAAACCCATTTAATGAAATGTTCTCACTTATTAAAAAAAACCTATAATGGGTTACCCAGGAAGGGACTTAGGGCTCCAACCTCCATTGCAAGCCACTTCCCAACATCACATACATATAACCTACCCCAAGCTCAACAAAAGAAAAAGATCCCATAAGATCATAAAATACACATTAGTTCTTAAACAAGCAAGTGAAAAGCACTGAAATATCACTTATCAAAATCACATATCTCACTAATACAATCATCTTAATAGGACTGATCCAAAATCAAGTACAAATATACCAATCCATAACATCACATGACATCACTAAGAACAAATCACAATAATCACCTTAGTCCTAAACAAGAGACTACAAAGCCAAAGATAACTGATCAAAGACTCAAAGGTTATACTAGAAAACTCATATCATTCCCTCAATTCTACATAAGAAATTTGAATACACCACAAAAAATTTGATCAAACTCATCATAAAACACACCTATCAAATCACCATGGTTGGGTATAAAAGGTCATAAGAAAAAAAGCCATACCATCATCACAAAACAAAACTCCCAAGCCTCTAATAATACAACCTGATTGGTCAAACACTAAGTCAAACCCTGAAACCCACAATAGTAAAACACATCACATTAAGTATATATAATATAACTTTCATAATTCATTAAGTTTTTTTTTTTTATGAATAGTCCTTTTCAATTAAAAAAATTTACTAAGATTACAATTCAGAAAAAAGGGGTCGGGGGATACAGGATCACCCCATGAATGAGTTCAAACGGCCAAAGTCGGAATAAACAACATGGCCTCAGCCAGAAACTATAAACTATTCATAAAAAAAAAAAAACATTTTAAACAAGCCTCATGCTACCAAGGAAGTACCAGCAGTGGGAGGAGGATCATCTTTATCAGAAAATCCCCACGCATCAGTGGGATTGTGAGGCAGATTGAGAATAGTCCAGCCGTCAATAGCATCTGTAGGATCTGGGGTAGTCACAGTCTTCACATCCTTCTTGCCTAGTCGTGGAGGAGAAATTGCCAAGGCCAGCCGAGGAAACTTTCCAGAGTGCACCCGTCCAGGGGGAGGGGCCAGAGACTGGCCAGAAGCCCACCTAGGGGGGGGGAGCCAAGGATCTAGGGTAGTCGCAGTCTCTGCATCCTTCTTATCTGGCTACGAAGGAGAAATTGTCGAGGCTAGTCGAGGAAACTTGCCAGAGTGCACCCGTCCAGGGGGAGGGGTCGGAGACTGGCTAGAAGCTCGCCCAAGGGGGGGGAATCGAGGACCAGCCAGAACCACCACGCAGTGGGGAAGCGGAGCAGTGCCTCCAACCGCCATGACCACTACTGGGAGAGCGATGGAAGGGACCCTAGGAGCGTGGCATGTGTGAATGGAAGCCAGAGGATTGGCATCGAAAATGGTGACCGCGAGACAAGGAGGCATTGGCTGAGGCATCCGGAGGCACTCTGGCAATGGTGCAAGGAGCATTGCCCTAGTGATTTAACAATTCCTGAAGGTAAGCAACCTCTAGGGAAACTTTATTAGCTTGCACCTATATCTGCATAATGACATTGTTACAAATGCATTCCTTAGTGTACATTGCAATGTTAACATCCAAAAAATTGTGAGTGAAGAGAATTGCATTCCTATCTTTCCATAAAAGTTACATTTTCACTATTCCTTCAAATTTTCATTTGTGTTTTCATGTAATATAATCGATAGGATTTTTCTATTACAATCCAGGGTCCACATTTATATACTTCATTTAACAATGTAACCCTAGAAGCTCATCATGTTCATTTAGATAAATCAATCACTAAGTTCAAAATAAATAGTTTAATTAAAGCCTGTTGATTTTACACTAAAACATCATTTCCAAACAACTTATAATTTACTATCTGAAATATAATTTTAAATGTCTATTAAAAAATTAAAAAATTAATAGTAATTATTAAAATAATAATCATTAAGTATTAATAAATAGTTTCAATTTATTAATAATGATCATTACTATAAAAATAAAATAATACAACAAATTTTAATAATACCATAACTTCAAATTTAATTAGTTTAAATTTAAATTAATTTAACTTAAACAATAACTAATTTAATAATTTAATAATCTATTTAAAAAAAGAAAACATAATAAACAAAATATGTGTTTAAGGCCCGTCAGTCATCCTTACACTGTTACGACAGTGGCTGCTATTGCAACAACAATAGCACACTATAGTAAGGCAATACTTGCTGCTACTACAGTAGTTGGCTACTATTATGAGATCTTACATGAGCCAAGGGTAGGTGGGAGTTTGGTGACCCCATCCACTTTTTTAAAAATATTTTTTTATTTTAAATAAAACATGGATAAAAGTACAAAGTTGTGTCACCTTTCACGCTGACTTATTAGAATGACTAAATTTCAATATTTCTATCTAAAAATCAATTTTGTTTAAATATATGATCTAGACAAATTTAGTCTAGCTAAGTTATATATGGTCTCACACTTTTCCAATTGGAAATGTCTATTAAATGCATATTTTATATAAGTTTGTATCCAATTACTAAAGAAATAAAATTATTTTAGAAAAATGATCTTTCAATAACTCTTACTATTTTGTATGCTATTATTTTAATAACATATAAACACCATTTTATAGAGTTCAAAGTCAAGAATATTCTTATATAGAGTTAATATTGTTTTAATTAGATATATTATATTGTAATTTAAAAATTCTACTAGTGTGTATTTTAACACTTGAGAAGATATCAAGTTTGTGAAAGGAAAAAATATTAAATCATATCAAAAAAAATTAAAATTACATGATGTTCTAGAGGAGAGAGTCCTCTTCAAGAATGTATAATTTTTCTTTTGTTTAGAAAAGATTTGTTTTGAAAAATCTGGTGGGAGATGAAAACTATCGATTTTAGATGAGCAAATTTTTAATCGTTATAAAACATAAAATATAGGTCTAAAGCCAATTTTGTTTTTTTATTGTTCTAGCTATATATACTATCTACAACATAATCTAAGATCAAAGGGAAATATGTTTATTTCCATATTATTTTGTGGTGGGAGCTAGACCCCTAATTTTTAACATTTTCAACAAGTAAAATATTATCTTTGAAAATTAGTAAAATATATCAATTCTTATTCCAAATAATTATTAAAATTTATTATCCTAAAATTCATCCATTTCTACACATTTCATTAGTTTACTTCATTATTAGATTCTAAATAATACTATCATTTTTATGTCATTGAAAATCAAAAGTTATACTTTTGTTAGCCTTTTCCTTTATAAAAGGGTGACACATGTGTGTGCTTTTACCCACTGTATTTAAAACCAAACTTTCACAAATCCATATTTTTATGGGAATATAATAATCATAGTATTTTCAAGTTACTATGGTCTCTCTCTCTCTCTCTCTCTCTCTCTCTCTCTCTCTCTCTCTATATATATATATATATACATAAATGATGTGATAGGAGAGTTACAAATAATAAATCAAATTTTACAACTCAAATCTTGATTCCTTCTACAAACCCTACCTGATTTTAATCAATTGAATCATGAATCTCTAAAATTTACCAAACCCTACCTAGTTAAATTACAATTCTTAAATAGAACAAAATAAGGTTTCTAATTATTCTATTCATAGACAGATGTTTCTAGACAAAGTACAATCAAATACTCAAATAAGCTATTTAGATTTATATCATATAGAAAATTTGGTAATCAATTTTCCCAATAAAGGTTTCAACCTAGAGGAATTCTAAATAAAAAAACAACAAACATAGAGAAGACATATATTTAAAACGCAAGAACTACTACACAAAACTCATGAGAACCTACCTGGATCTGACACTAAATAATCAATGCAAAAATGACATGCAAAATTTTCCTTCTTTTTTGAAAACACTCTTCTTAGAAATCTGCTTCTCCAAACCTGTCTATGGAGAAATGAACTCTAATTTCTTGATAAAGAGTTTTTTCCCCAATTTAGGGCTTCAATTATGCAATCACATGAAAACCCTTATATTTTATTATTTTATTATTTTAATTTCATGGACAAGCTTTAAACAATTTAATTAAAATAAACTTTATTAAATTAATGATTTCTCTCTCTTATTAAATCATGTGACACTTTTACTATAATACTTATTAACTTAACTAATAATATTATTTAGAGTTTATTATTAAAATAAAACTCTTACATAAATTATTATTAAATTAAATAAATATAAAATGCCAAAATTAAAACTTTGAATATAATTATTTTATTTAACTAATTTCTCAATTAATTAAATATAATTAAATAATGAATTTTCTTTATATAATTTCCATTAAATTAAATAATTAAATTACCCTTTAATATGATTTAATTATAGCATAAAATCATCATAGACCCACAAAACCATATACGACAACTCAATTATAGTCAAAGAACAAAATCAAACTATGGGAAAATCATGAATTCACATCACTTGATGAATTCAGATGGGTAAACAATTTAGATACTTGTCCTACTTTCTAGGACAATTTTATTAGGTTAGGATTTGGATTGAAGAATTATCTCCCCATGTATACCATTGAGATACTATGATAGGGTACGCTCATCCTAGCAATTTGGAGAAGTTGATAGCTAGTACCTTCAATCTGGATAGAATCCACACATGTACATAAACATATAATCTAAACTAAACATCAATGGTAGGGAGTGGTGCATCATGTAGATCTTGACTAGAAGATGACTATGACTCCCTCCCTCAACCAAATTAGGAACATCAATCATAAACTAAAATATAGATGTATACCATACACATGCAATAATGGAGAAAGTATCCATAAAATGCATATAAATAATCCATCTAACTAACATCATGCAATAACAAAAATCGATGTATGAACATACATATATCATCATAGAAATAATCTTGAACACATGAAATAACTAACTCATCACATAAATCAAATCAATATGAAATTCATTTAATCTAATCTGGTAACAAAGTAGCAATAATAATAAACATAAACATAAACAAACCTAAAAGTAAATCAAAAAAGTAAACTAGGGGTAGGCATCATATCCACTCCCCCTAGACTTAAGCTTACTCTTGGAAGCCTACACGAAAGATCAAACTAAACTAGGGTTAGGCATTATATCCACTCCCACTAGGCTTAGGCCTACTCTTGAAAGCCTAAAAGAAATATAAAACAAAAGCACTAACTGTGTGGGTCCCATTGAACCCTTTCCCTTGTAGAAGGATAAGACTTCATTGAAAACACCCAAGCAAGAACAACATAATTCTCACAAATTCAACAAACTTATATCACCTTAAAGAACACACATAAGAAAGTATGTCTAAAATCCAACTCAATAATTATACAACTTTTTCCTATTTCTATGTTTCAAGAATCAAGTTTGAAGTTTTCTAGTGTTCAAGTTGTAAAAGATACATAACACTATTTAAAAATTATTTCAATTTAACTAGTTCAAGTGTTCAAGTTTGTTAACTAGCAATTTTCCAATATACCTAGAGCTCCCAAAGTAGAAACTCGGGCTTTCATAGTAGATGTAGCACCCCGCTAGGGAACCCAAAAGAAATTAAGCTAAAGTTTCATTACATTTGTCAAACGTGTATTTTTGAAAGATAATAAAAAAAAACATATATAATATAGTGGAAGCAATAACTTACATACACACAACCATCATAAACAGATTACATCTCTTAAGGTTTTTTGATGTTGAATCACATTTAAGTTTATTAATATTAAACCTAACATACAACAATTCCACATCATGCAATAACTATAGGTACAAATCCATTTAAATAATATAAAATTATCTTGAAAGCCACTTGGTAATAATCAGAATGCACAAGCATCTGCTATACAAGTCACATGGTATGAAAGGCTAAAAGAATATACATAATAAAATAGATTACATCATCTCATAAGATCTATGAAATCAAAAACAATATACCATAATATAACCACCATCAGAAACATAGGATCAGAAAGAAAGGTAATACAGAACACCTCCTAGGTTCGCATGAACCCCCAAAAGTTGAATTCTTTTATCATTTTCGATTTTGTTCATGCCACAAAAGTGGCACCCACTATTATGGGCTCACCTAGGGAACTCCAACAATGACATCAAACTATCAGATCTTAATGGTATAAGAAAAATTCACTACCACCCAATCTCATGGAACCTAAATGGCCCACTCCCACCATTCTAAGGGGATAAACTCAAGTCCCAAATGTATACCAAAACACAATTCAAAACCAACATCTAGGTTAAGGTAACACCTAAAAGAAAACTATCTCAAAGGGTACCAAGAAACAAGTATCATATTAACCCAGAGGCAACACAGACATGTTGGAAATCTACTATGCAAGTGGGAAAGTGTCATCACACGAGCCAAATCTAAGGTTACCATAGTAGCCTTGCTAGACTTAGGCTTCCTAGTGCCTCTATCTGACATTAGTATCCTTTTGTATAGACAAGACATACTAACAAGTCAAATCTAAGTTTACCCTAGCAATCTCTCAGGAGTCTGACCCCCTAGTGACTTTATGTGGCACTAATATCTTATTAATTCATTTTAAACCCATTTAATGAAATTTTATCACTTATTAAAACAACCTACAATGGGTTACCCAAGTAGCCACTTAAGGCTTCATCCTCGATTGCAAGCCACTTCCCAAAATGACATATAGATAACCTACCCCAAGCTCAGCAAAAGTAGAAAATCTCATAAGATCATAAAATACATATCAATTCTTGAACAAGCAACTGGAAAGTACTGAAATATCACTGATCAAAATCACATATTTCACCAATACAATCATCCTAACAAGACTGATCCAAAATCAAGTACACATATACCAACCCATGACATCACCAAGAATAAATCACAATAATCACCTCAGTCCTAAACAAGCAACTCAAAAGAAATCTGAAGATAATTGATCAAAGACTCAAACATTATAAAAGAAAATTCATATCATTCCCTCTATTCTACACAACAAATTGGAAAGTACCACAAAACATCTAATCAAACTAATCATAGAACACACATGACACATCACCATGGTCAGCTATAAAAGATTGTAACCAAACCAAGCCATAACATCATCATAGAACAAAACACCCAAGCCTTTAGTAATACAACCTGATTGGTAAAAAATAAGTCAAACCTCAAAACCTAGAGCAATAAACCACACGTCACTTAAAGTACATACAATGTAACTTTCATAGTTCAATAAGTTTCAAAAACATAAAAGTTTAATTTTTACTATTGTTTCGAGTTTTCATTTTCATTTTCATGTAATATAGTTGATAGGGTTTTTCAATTACAATCCAGGGTTTACATTAACATACTTCATTTAACAATGTAACCCTAGAATTTCATGTTCATTTGGATATATCAATCATTAAGTTAAAAATAAATAGTTTTAATTAAAATCAGTTGATTTAACACTAAAACCCCATTTCCAAACAACTTATAATTTACTAATTAAAATATAATTTTAAATGCACATTAACAAAATTAAATAATTAATTATTAAAATAATAATAA